>BQNB010109509.1:0-22738 GCA_026074375.1 Tanacetum coccineum
ATTTTGAAATTGATTATTCAACATATCATTCAGTATAGCCTCCATTCTTGCATGATCAAAAATAGTTAGAACACGCTTATCAACATTCTGAAATTCTGTGATCAGCTCAGGTGTTTCATCTTTAGGAATTACCTCATCTTCATCAATAACTGTTTCCTCTTCCCATGCATCCCATTCTTGTTGTTGATGTTGTTGTTTCTTGGTTACATAAGTTGTGGATTCTTTAACTGATCGTTTTGATGAAGAACCCATTGCAGACTTTAAACTTTGAAATGCCTTGTGTCACTTCACTATTTTCTCCCCTCAGGAGGAGCATCATCGTCTTGATGGTCATCATGATGTTATGAGTAAAAATCATCATCCATGCAAGAAGTATTAGAGGTGGAATACTTTTCAAACTTACACTTTAGTACCTCCCACAATGCTAGATCATTAGCTTGATCTTGAAGACTTCTCTTCATCTTTGAATACAGTTGTTGTTGAAGATCAGCTAATAAAGTTGTATCGGTTGAAGTAGTTATGGTAGGATGAACTTGTATAACATTATGCTGTACATATTGCTTGAATAGTTCTTTTATGATTTAAGGTGCTTGTGCATTAAATTCTTTAGAAATAAGAGCAGGTACTTCAGCTTGAAAAGCATCTCGCTCTTGAATGATTGTGTCGGCCACAACTCTTTTCAAATTTCCTTTAATCAAATCATTAGTGGCTCTTTTAGCAAGTTAAGGTACAATTTCATGGAGAACTTGATCAACTTTTCCATGAACTTTTTAGATTTTGTACTTGTCAAAAATTTTCTTTCCTTGTCCCTGATCTTATATCCTTGACTCCTGCACATTTTGCGAAGCGCTCCTGGAAGATGACTGTACTTGTTGGAAATATGTCTTTTCTTATGTGGATCTTTAGATGATGTAGTAGTTGAGGGTGATACAGTAACCGTCAATTCCTGATTAATGTTCTTATCTGAAGATAAGATTATCATAGGGGATCTAGGTGTTATGGGAATTGGTGTCTGCATCTTCTCAGTCATATTCTCCAAACTACCCATCTCATCATCTTTCTTCTCTTCTTGATTATCATCATCATCATCAACAACTTCTGGATGTTCTTTATGACTCCCAGTCTCTATCCTATCTCCGAAATCATCATCATGATTATGAATCATAGAAGCAGCAAACTTATCAGCATATGATTCTTTATCTTTTTCACCTTCGACCACCTGCTTTTGTCTGATAGTTACTTTAATTGATTTTTGTAGTAAACTTGTCTCTCCATCACTTTGCTTCCTCTTTTTCCCCTGAGGACTGGCAGTAGTAAGGTTAGTGATGCGTATTTTATTTTAAAATATATTTTATTCAAGTTTTAAATTTATAAAACTTGATTCACCTGCCAAACTCACTAATGGGCAGAGAACCCAGTCGTGAGTAGTGTAGAGATGGTAAATCCGAGGTCGTCCTAAGAGCTAAGTTTTATTAGTTTTAATTTGAAAGTGTCACGTTTTGAAAATGGTTTTAAGATTGATTGTAAGATTAACAGGAAAGTAAATATGTAAAAAGTAAAAGTAATAGAAGATATCAGGGAGAGAAGCGTGCTAGCCTAGCCATTTCATTACTATCGTTATAACTACATTTATCTGTGCAATGTTAAACCATGGTTTCATTAGTGGTTTCTAAACTCGACAGACCTGAATAGATATATTTAGTGTGTCCTATAATCTTTGTGATCCCGAATCTCTCGGAGGTCACAAAGGTAGGGTAACTTGTTATTAACCCTCTTTGAAAGAGTTCCTATGCTTTTTAAGTATATTAAGTGATAGAGGACGTAACTTCTAAAAGAGTTCCTGTGCTTTTAAGTATATTAAATGATAGAGGCGGTAACTTGGTTAGTTCCTACACTAGTGAATGGGTTCCAAATCCTACCTAGTACCCGTGCTAATCCCATGTTCAATTGGTAATCTAATAACATGATTAGCATGATCTAAACCACCTACAATTCTACCAAAACCCAAGGGTATACGATAGTCAAAGGATATCCAACGAAACCATAATCTAACATGAAACAAACATTATAACAACAGTAGATTCATGACTAGGCCAGCACTTGAAGTGCTTAGCCGCTCATAGCAACAACACAACAATAATTAATAAAGGTAATATTGGATTAAAAACTCATAATTCTTACAGATGATGTTTATGAATGATTATATATAAAAGTAAGATAAGTGTGATCTCCCTTGGACTTCTTGTGGAATTCTTCGAGCTATGGAGGCCTTGGTCGCCCCTTGGAACTGCTAGAGAATGGTTGATGTTGAATTGTCTGAATGAGGCCTCTATTTATATATTTTGAATACTTTATGTCGTAACATGGTAGGTGTTTATGCCGTAAATTGCTGACGTGTACTTTCCATGTTACAAGCTTAAAAGATGTTACGGCGTAATCAAATACTTAGGTTAGCCGTAATGTTGACTCGGATGACTAAGCATTCCATAATAACAATGTTACGACGTAAACCTTGAGTGTGGTTACGCCGTAATGTCTCTAAATTACGTGTCTTGCCTTGAATAGGTTACGGCGTAACACTATCGTAGGGGTTACGCCGTAACGTCTCGTAAGAATCCATATTATCTTTATTTTATCTTCCATTTCTTGTGTTTCTTGTCACATACTTGTATTTTACCTAAAAACAACTAAATAAATGTAAATGTATCTAATTCAAGTATTTATAAGACAATTGCAAGTATTTTTGTAGGGAAATTGACACTAAAAAGTATCAAATATTTGATGTTATCAAATATCCCCCATTTGACTTCTCCCTGCCCTCAAGTAGACCTGTTAGAATAGTTTATAAAAAGATTTTTCCAATTTAATTCAAAGAAATGAATCTATAAAAGACTCATGCTAGAAACATCAAAGCCAAACACCTCACAAAAAGGGGATCAAAATTCACTCAACTCTCAACTAGTCTAAGTGTTCATTTTTGAGGTGATCACTCAACTGCACAGTCATAACATGTATTATATCATAAGCTTGGGAAGTACATAGATCTGCACTAGTTAGAGTTAGGGTCTAAACAATTCTTAAAGGCAACATAGGTGACATAACACAGGTTTATTGGGTGATATAAAGGGTATGGATAGACATGGGATACACATTTAATTGATGTTAAGATAAAAACACAAAACAAATAGTCCTATATAATCTAAGGTATCCATAACCGGCTACTGTTCATCCATAGTCTAAGTCTTTAAATGCAAAAATCTGATCATATCATCATAATGGGTTAGCTATTGATAAGATCTTGGAGAGTATGCTAACCCATTCTTCACTAGGTGGCTTATAGTTTGCTCCGCTTTATACTTTATATGTGTGCGAGAGCGTAGCGTGAGTGCAACCATCCCCATAATCACTAGGTGGCTTATAGATGCACCACCTTTTTACTAGTTGGTTTTATAACATGTAACCAACATCAGGAGTTAGATCACTAGGTGGCTTATAGTTGCACCACCTTTTCTATTTTTTTACATACTCTTTGTATATAACATATCACTTATCCCCCTACTTGAGATAAACAATATCAAAAGTGATAATACCGGGGGGTCTTCCATGATCATAATAATATGTCTTTAAAGAAAGTGCCAATCTTTCAACACACATTTTCCTGAACATGGACCTTTGAGGGTTAGCCATGAAAATTCAACATAAGGAAACATATAGACTTAACAAGGGTTTGGTTCTAAGGCGAAATTGGTGTAACGAAACATCTAATGAACGGGTGAAAACTTGATTGGCTAAAAAGGGTGACTAGAGGAGGTATCTTGCTCTAAATGATGATGCAAACAAAAGGGTTTATTTTAAACACGGAGGTCCGACAAGTCATGTAACAAGTTCGATAAAACACACACATGAATGGTCTATTTGGGTGGGGTTGAGGGGATAGAAGGCCTGAAGGGGGAGATTATTGCGCGGGGGGGGGGGGGTAGAGCGAGAGAACCATCTATTCCTGCTAATCCAACTAGGTCTCGAAATGAATGTTACAGCCCAAGTTCTAATGTCTTACACCAATACTACCGCACACTCAATATTTTGTGGATTTTTTGTATAATGAGATGAAAAACGGAATTATCGTTAAACCTCACAAGTAATAAATTAAGGTAATGTGCATTAACTAAGATTAATTCTACTTTTAAAAAGAAAAACATGTCCAAAATTTTGTTAAAATTTGCACCAAGTTTTCAAAGAAAAACTAGAAAATTTTTAAAAACCGAAGGCAAGAATTAGTCCAAGTAATAATTCTATGCGAGCCTACTCACATCCGCGAGCGCGCAGCGAGAGTGAGATTGGTACAATGTCCCCTATATACATTAAGGAAATGAAATAAATAGGAAAGAGTAGAATTAGAACAAGAAACTCCCTTGAGCATTGCTTCTGATTATACGAAGTGTAATAAACTGGCGGAGAAATCTAGAAAATCTCCATCTTGAGCAAGCTTCAATTTTCCCTTGTGAATCACGAAAAACAAACTAATACAATAAAATCGTTCAAAGAGGAAATACACAAAGAAAATACAAATCTAAATCACTTTTCGTTGAAACAAAACGGGTTGCATTTAGCATAACAACAAGCCTTTTAAACCACATGGCGGCCTAAGTGGACAATTGAAAGTCTGTGCGGGTTCCAGAGAATAAACCCACAAAGTTCATTTAGATATAACAAGGTTGACGTGCGCCGATCGAAGAGCGCGCGCGCGAGAGCGCGAGATACAACGTGGCATTTTCAGAAGGAGGTTACGGCGTAACTCAGGTGGTAACGCCGTAATCTTGTGGTATTTTAAAATTTTAGTTTATAAGTTTACGGCGCAACCATAAGAAGGTTTACGTCGTAATTGAATAGGTTACGACGTAACCTTGTATGTTATGCCGTAAATGCTGCTAAATCAGCAAAGCTACCACAAAATTACTCGAGCCGGTCTCGAAAGTTACCTCCGAGCTGCTGAAACCTGTAAAACAAAGTAAAACATGCAAACCAACTAAAATGCGAGAAATGAAATTTATTGATAAAAAGACGGGTTGTCTCTCGACAAGCACTTTTGTTTATTAACGAGTCTTTAAGTTAGACTCATGCCCACTCATGACATCAAATAACGTCTATTTTATAGCATTATTTATCCCATGTAATTAACCCATTTTGTATAATTATTGCAAAGAATTGTTACTTAATCGTTTATATTTGAGAATTGTAGTAATTATGGAGTACTTGGTGAATATTAGCAAAAGGCGCGCATTCTGGAGCTTAAACGAAGATATTTTGAAGATTAATGATTCTGACAACCAATACGCCGTATCCATCAAGGAAGATACGGCGTATCCGTGCCTGCACTCACCAAAGACCACAAAGGAAAGAAGATCAATACGCCGTATTCAATTTATAGTATGTGAATATTCTGGAAGATATCAAACGTGGTCCCTACTCCAAGAAACTCCAATACGCCGTATCCAATCCCTTGGATACGCCGTATCGAACCGACTTCCAGACCCTATAAATACAAAACTCAAAAACGAGTTTTAAGTGTGCTAAATCATATTCTCGATACCTAAACCACAAAAGTTGATTTTCAGAGGAGAAAAAGAGAGAAGAGGTCTTTGAGTGCAATGCATTCCAATCCATAGAAGACAACGTGTAATTTTTTATGCCGAGATTTGTAATCATTTAGTTTTTTTGGTACCATTCGTTAACGGGAATCGGTTAGTTTACCTAGCTAAAACAATTAACATTATATCAAATTATGAGACTTTTGAAGGCTAATACCTTCGGGTATTAGCCATTATTATGAAGATCTGAATGTTTGGTTTTGTTTATATCTCGATTGCTTAATTTATCGTTGCATGCTTGTTTTTTTATCTAATTCAATAACTTGTTTACGTGCTTTTGTATGCGACCTATCATTCAACTAGATCTAGTGATACCAAGTAATCTTTATGCGGATGCTTTAATTATGACAGAATTAATGTGTCTAGGTCTTAGGATGAAGTCCTGCCTAAGTCTAAGAATGATATGCCTCTTCGAGATAGTAATCATTGCACTGATCTCTCGTCTCTATAACCAAAGTTTTTCTAATCGGATTAATGAGCTAATACAATTTTCTATCAAAAGGCTCGACCACCACCTCTCACAGCCACGATCTTTTAAAACTTTTTATTAATTTTTCCTTGCGTGGGTTAAAGTGTCTTGAATTGATTATAGTTACCACCAAACCCGTGCCAATCTCTCAGGCTGAAAACCCCTTTTACCTGTTAGAATTAGGAATTAGAACTAACATAGGATTAGCATAGGTTTGACTTAGATTACAATAATTAGATTTAGATCAACGCAATATATAAAATAAATTGGAGAGATTGAGACGCGCGAGCTGCAGAGCGCCAGTGTTAGACAAACACCCTACTTACCAAGAATCTACCACCGATCGGGTAGAAAACATTGCCCGTTAAAAGTGTTTTTTGGTTTAATCGGCAAAATAATATAATTAAAGACTTGAACTATCATAAATAAACACCACACAAGGTAACAACGACACATCAAGTTTTTTTGGCGCCGCTAGGCCAAGTGGATTGAAAATTACCTGATTTTTATTTTAGAATGTTTGGTTTTTACATTAGATTAGATCTAACCTAGGAGTAGTGTTAATTATATTAGTGGTAATACTCTTGATATTCTGTAATATTTTTTGTATATTTTTCTAGTTTTAAACGTTTGCTGTATATTTGTGGTTTAATTAATTGTTATTGCTAATACAATTATTCTGGTCGAAACTCAATTACTGCTATCCAATTCCCATCGATAACGGCGTATCTAACTTTTTATCCAATACAGCGTATTGATTCAACTGATTAATACGGCGCATCCACTTCCATTGGATACGGCGTATCGATCATCTGAGACAGAATCAAAAATCTAAGTTTAAGGAGACATGTGATTTCCGTGCTACATTTTTTTTATTTTTTTTTTTTTTTTTTTTTTTTTTTTTTTTTTGTTTTTTTGTTTTTTTTTTTTTTTTTTTTTTTTTTCTTTATTTTAGTTTTTTTTTTTTTATTTTTTGTTTTTTTTTTTTTTTTTTTGTATTTGTTTTTTTTTTTAGCGAGGGGAGCGGAGAGAGAGTTTTATTTTTTTTTTTTTTTTTTTTTTTGTTTTTTTTTTTTCTTTTTTTTTTTTATTTTTTTTTGTTTTTTTTGTTTTTATTTTTTTGTTGTTTTTTTTTTTTTTTTTTTTTTATTTTTTTTTTTTTTTTTTTTTTTTTTTTTTTTTTGTTTTTTTTTTTTTTTTTTTTTTTTTTTTTTTTTTTTTTTTTTTTTTTTTTTTTTTTTTTTTTTTTTTTTTTTTTTTTTTATTTTTTTTTTTTTTTATATTTTTTTTTTTTTTTTTTTTTTTTTTTTTTTTTTTTTTTTTTTTGTTGTTTTTTTTTATTTTTTTTTTTTTTTTTTTTTGTTTTTTTTTTTTTTTTTTTTTTTTTTTTTTTTTTTTTTTTTATTTTGTTTTTTTTGTTATTTTTGTTTTTTTTTTTTTTTTTTTTTTTTTTTTTTCTATCTTTCTTCAGAGCTAAATCCTGCTGATATATTACCCCTAGTCACAAGACATACTTATCAGAGCTAGTCGATTGAAGAAGTGAATGACGGATAAGGGAAAGAAGCAATATGGAATGTAAACATTTGGCGCCAATAACAAAGCATATTTTACGTATACCGGGATTACAAGTATTACAGTTAACGGGAAAAATGCTTATGAGCGAAAGTGTAAAATTCTTAGAATGATCTGCAACTAACAAAGCCATTTATTGGAACAAAACGGAAAGGACGCAGTTGACCATAATGAATACTAACCTAAAAAGATTATTGACACAAACAAATTCCTAATGTATATCATTGAATAAACTGAGAGTTGTTTTGTTTTTTCAATCTAATTGTGCTTGTAGGTGCACCAGAATATGGTTGTGTATAGAACAAAGAATCAACACTTTTGTTGGGTCGACTTGACCGCTAAATTTTTTGGAAATACTACCCCCTCTTGCATCAAGGAAATAATACTCCCGTAAGTAAGCAGATTGGTGGGGGGGACCCATCCAATCCAAGATTCGAAGGGTGGTTGGCTACAAAGTTCATAAACTATAAAACGATGGATATATTCACAAAAAGAGCTTTGTGGGATTACTGGAAAATGGGCGGTGATGAAATTGAGGTATCTGATAATGAATCTTCTGATCTTGAAGAGTACTGGAGTGATAAGGAAGAAACCGCCAAATTTTTTAAGATAGAAACTGATGTTTTTGACTACGAGACACCCTCTCTGTTTTTGCATTCAATGAATTTAATTACATTCCTCAAAGTAGATCCAGGACTTACTTAGAAAGATATAATGGGGTTTTAAAACCATAAAGAATTACCAATACGATGGGATCTACGAATGGAACGAGAATTACCATGGTGTAGACAAACCATGGCTGATGATGGAATATGGAATGGAACCAAAATCAGTCAAACATACTTGCCATTCACTTTCAACTATAAAACTGGATGTCAAATGCCCAACTGTAGTTAGAGAAGGATGGTTATGTAATGGAGGAAATTTTCCTGAGCTTACCATATTGGAAGACTCACTCCATTACCAAGACCTGAATTGTATGAGGCTCAGGAAGAAAAGCAAACTAAAAAGACAAAGCCTAAGGAATTAAAGCTAACATGAAGGGCTGATCAGTGATGATGATCAAGCAATGATATGTTGGAAAAGACGGAAGAGCCCATAAGATCTCCTCTACCATGCCTGTTGCAAAATCACCTTATCGTTTGGCACCTACGGAAATGCAAGAACTGTCCAACCAACTTAAAGAACTCCAAGAAAATGGTTTCAAACGACCTAGCTCTTGACCTTGGGGAGCCCCAGTCTTGTTTGTTAAGAATAAGGATGGTTCGTTCCGTATGTGTATAGACTATCGAGAGCTGAACAAGCTAACTATCAAGAACCGCTACCCTCTTCCTAGGATCGATGACCTGTTCGATCAACTGCAAGGGTCACGGTATTTTTTGAAAATAGACATTCGATCTGGCTATCATTAGTTGAGAGTACGCGAAGAAGATATTCCTAAAACTGCATTCAGGACGAGGTACGGATATTTTAAATTCACAGTCATGCCTTTCGGTCTGACTAATGCTCCCGCGGTGTTCATGGATCTTATGAACCGCGTTTGTAGGTCGTATCTCGACAATTTTGTCATTGTCTTTATTTACGACATCTTAATTTATTCAAAGTCCAAGGAGGAGCATGAAGTTTACCTAAAACTGATATTGGAGTTGCTTGAAAAAGAGAAATTGTTCAGGAAATTTTTGATGTGTGAATTCTGGCTACAAGAGGTTCATTTTCTCGGTCATTTAGTAAAAAGTGAAGGTATACATGTGGATCCCAGCAAATTTGAAGCAATAAAGAATTGGAAGCCCCCAAAGACCCCAATCGAGATCCGTTCATTCTTAGGATTGGTAGGATATTATAGGCGGTTTATAGCAATTTTTTTGAAGATTGCAAAACCTCTTACTCTGTTGACTCAGAAAACAAGATGTTCAAGTGGGGTGATGAGCAGGAGATTGCTTTTCAGACATTAAAGGACATGTTGTGTGATGCCTCGATTTTGGCACTTCCCGAAGGCATAGGCGATGTGAGGTCTTGAATTCAGGATCAATAAGCAATAAATTGTTTAATCTAGAGAGAGAAATTAGAGAGATAAAGAGGGAGAAGGAGGATTAGAGAAAAGATAGAATGAGATTAGAAGATAATTGGAAAACACACACAAGACACCCCTGAAAACACACCTCACAAATGAGGTGGTGGAGGGGTATTTATACCCATTTACAAGGAAGAGCAAGGAGCTCTTGTTACTTAGCTTTTTGCTATTTGTCGGGTCTCGTGACTTTATTTAAGTCACGAACCTATCACCTAACCTATTACACAATATTATTTCTATATTTATTACAAGACTTTTATCTCAATAAGATCGTCACTTTTATCAATCCTAACAATCTTCCCCCAAGGGACGATCATTGAGATCTCTCTTTGATTGCATTAATGATCATCATTTTCTTATTCGTAACAATCTCCCCCTAAAGGATGATCATTGAGATCTCTCTTGTGACTTTGATTTTTGAACTTCAATGCTTGTTTGTCTTGAGTCTTGTTGTGTAATAGTGGTCTTGTTCCAATCATGCTCTGGTGATCTTGATCTTGATCTTTCCATTATCCTTTTTTCCTTTGCCTTTGAGATCTTTTCATATCATCATTCTTTACCGTGAATCCATCTTGATTTGTCTTTTAAAGCTTCTGACCAACATACTCATACTTTCTTGACAGCTTACAATCTTCCTCATGTAGAACTTTTGTTTTGATCAATAACTTGATGATTTGAGGAAGTTCTTTGATTTATCAGAGTTGCGGAAGTTCTTTGATTTATCAGAGTTGCGGAAGTGTATCTTTAAACTTTAAGTATGAGATATGAAGGTATGAATTATGACGGTGTTCTTGCTTCTGAAAGGTAGAGATGTTGTTGATGTTGTTGTACATAACTGTATCTTCCCCCCAAATAAACAACCATTCGTATGCACATACTTCACACAAACAACTCATTGAAGAAAGAAACTATAGCCTCCAAGTCATTTAAGTCTCGGATGTTGTATACACCAAAGTCAATTAAGTCCCGGATGTACACATTTCTTCCCCCCAGTTGTTGCACTATGTTGTATACTCCGAAGTCAATTAAGTCCCGGATGTACACATTTCTTCCCCCTAATTGTTGCGCTCTATCAAAATATTCAGCTAGAACACTTCTCTTCCCCCTGATTATTTTTGATGACCATCAAACATAATCATAATCTTGTTACGCCTGAATATTTGATAGTGAAGTCATGTGTGAAGTGCGGTCTAAGCATGAGAGTCAACTACTAACTTCAATCCAACAATCTCCCCTTATCAATATTGTGACATCATAAGTAACCTTGGTAATCCAACACTTCACTTGAATGAATCAAGGAAATGTTGTTTGTGTTTTTCGAAAACAAATTCTAGAAAAACACGATAACTACTAGATCACTTAGATTACTAGTTAACAATAATTTAATCATTAAACAATCATTTTCAAATTAGTGACCTACGTTTAGCGTTGGCTTGATGTTAGCACTGGTAGGATTTCCATTCATCATCGTGAATACTTTACTTAAGTATCACTATTGAATGTTTCACGCAGTGTCACAAAGACATGCAATATCACATAGACATATAAGTGACTCTTGTAACATCCGAGAATTTTTGGGATTTTAATGGACTATTTTAATCTTTGATTTTTCGAGTCTGACTTGACCTTTTGACATTCGGTCCTTTATTGTCACATAAAACGATTACCGCGTAACTGGTAAAATTTTCGGAACATATTCTAATAATAAATCATATTTATTATTACACACCTTGAGTAAAAAGTTAATTTTAACTTATTTGATTTCAAAAAACGAAAAAGATATACTATATTAAATCATATTGAAATTATTAAAAACGAACCACTAATCCACCGCTTCATTATTCGTACTCCAAAGCAATTTGATGTAAATACGATATTTCAGACAACTTTTTAAGTTTCATCACCCGAAACCCTAAAAAACGAGCCGAAAAGGGCTAAAACAGCACCGCAAAACATTAAACTAACAACCAACAACGGCGACACACAGAAATAATTAATTTTGTTTTTTTAAAATACAGTATTATTTAATAAAAGTATTAAATAAAGTAGTCATTCATTTTATTAAAAGCGTTGTTGATAACGCGAATACTCGATGCTTAAAAATTCCATTTTATTTCCGACGAGGCGAAACCGGTTCACAAAATGAATAACAAATATTTTATTAAATGTTATAAAATATTAATGAAATATTATCAAGCGAAATACTCATATTTTTATCGGGTAAAAATGATTTTGGAAAAACAATGGCGCAAAGTTTCGTGACTCGACGTCGACCGTAACTAGTTCAAACAGTCCCCGAACTCGAATAGTTTATCGTAACTATACGAAAAATTTACACAATAGACCCTTAACTTTAGAGACTTAGTCACTTCTTTTAATATATATATAAAATTTTATAGACGATTTAACTTCAGTTACACCAACTTGACCACAATCTCTTATTATCATCCATCTCCCTCCTCTCTCTCCTCAAATTCTCGGCAGCCCTCCCCACCGCCAGCCGCCACACACCTGCGCCGCCGTCGAAAAACTTTTCGGTGACTTTTCCCGGCAACTCCAAAAACACTCCTCATCACCGTATCTAATCGATCCACACTCACTCTCCTTCCACGACGCCTCCCTATCACCACCGACTCATCCACCGAGACGCTGCCTCCATCATACACCATCGTTATCATCTCCATCACGCACCACCTCCTCATCTCATGACCACCTTCACCTTCGTACCACCATGCGCCATTACCACGACAGCCGACGTGGTAAACAACCGCCAACAGCCGCGGATGTAACCACCCACCACCACCCCACTTCACCCTTCTATCAATTTGGGATGGTTATACATATTTTTTGTATATATTGTTCATTTCTTATATTGATTTCAAGGGTGCGTTTGGTAATTACATTCGGCACCAAGGGTGCGTTTGTTGTACGTTACAGCCGAAGGGGGTGCGTGTGGGTTTGCTCTGTCACCTGCAAGGGTGCGTTCGGTTCCCGAGTCAGCACAAGGGTGCGTTGGGTTGGTTATAAGAATGCAAGAAGATACGTTTGGTTTCTCAGCTAGCACCACAAAAAGGGTGCGTTTTGGGTTGTTATAGCACAAAAGGGTGGGTTGGGTTATCAACAGATTCGGGTGTGTTTGGTTCGACACCATAATAGGGTGCGTTTGGCTTAACAGCCACGCACATGAGTGCGTTTGGCTGCTGTAAATACCATTAGGGTGCGTTTGGTGTTGCTCGACAGCTAAAGGGTGTGTTTGGATTGGCTGCGAAACAACCAAAGGGGTGTTTGTTTGTGGGTTTGGCACCGGTTAGGGTGCGTTTGGCATTAAGGACAGCCCACAAGGGGCGTTTGGGTGAGCGGAAACCACCTTTAAGGGTGTGTCTTGATTTATATAAAACGGATAATAAATACATCATAAGTTTTCATAAATATTAAACCGGATTAAATGGTGGTAATTGGTTAAATAAATGTGTCATGTATAAATTAATCTTGCCTAATCGTATATATTGAACACACGAGTAAATTTCAACATGGATTAATTGAAAAAGGGTTAAGTTATATAATTTCAAGATTTTTAATTCGTAATATATCAATAACCGGGTAAACAAACGGAAGCTATACTTTTACAAATGGGATAAATATTCTAGCAACCCGTCGGGGAAACAATATATTAAATTATAAAATAATCTTATATTTTATAATTATCAACTAGAAACTAACATCATAACTGTTGTAAGAGTTTTAAAAACGTCGTTTAACATAATTTGCATATCTAAAACGTGTCTTTATTTTTATAGAGAAACTTTCTATTAAACTATTTGGGGATATCCGGGCGCGTGTCGAATTATTTAGTTTCTTTAATTTTTATCATTTTCTTATATAATACTTGGAAAGTATTATATAATTAAACCATTTTAGTTTATTTGTCATCTTTTAGGGAACACACATGTTGTGTATCATATACGCTTCGAGTTATTTCTTTTGGGTGGGTATCTTAATATATAATTTACGATATGAATTATATATTTGGTCATTTTTATTATGTAATATATATACGGAATATATTACACACTTTGCGTCTACTTTTTAATTTATTTTATTTAACCAACCACCAAACTATTACAACTTTAAATCTAAATCTTTATCAACGTGTCGCGTTGATGTAACCATCCATCGGGAAACCCAAATACATTATCCTAAGCTAGTGGGACTTAGTTGTTAAGATTAGTCGCAACTTCTTGATCGAGCCGTTTCGTCTTCCGTTCATGTTGTGCATATTAGATGCCTATTCTGTCAATCGTTCTTCATCATCGATGTGAGTTTATAGCCCCTCTTTCACTTGTTTTACATTTACTTTACAAATCTCGGGGGAGAATACATGCTCAATACAACTTGTTTACATATTTTGTTCACAATATCTTTTACATACTATTCTATACACTTGGTTCACATACTTGATTTTGCAATTCATTACAAACACTTTTACATGATTGATTTCAAATTGGTTTACATACTTATTTGCATAGTTCGCTATGGGATACATTATTTGACTTTATTTTTGCTTCTATTTAATTTAAACATTTATATATATAGGTGAAACAAACATAATGGGAGAATAAGCCACAAGTAAATTAACATATAGCTTCGAAAGAAAACCAAAAATTTTCTAGTTTTAAAGATCTGACTTATATTATACACTATCATTTCTGTTCTTCACAAAAGAAATTTTGCAAATGCTAGCCTTATAAAATCCAAACTCGGGCATATTTTAAAATCTACTTGTGATTAGCACAAGCTTTCATTTACCCTATCTCGATTCAAGTCTTAGCACTGTTTTTAAAGTCTATATGAGTCTAGCAACAAAACTATATACAATTAATTGTTAAGGAAAAAAAAAAGCTAGAAAACTCTACACGTTTCGATCGGCGTCAAAAATTACTTCTTATTTTTAACTCCAGCGGAAAAAAAAAAACTACATTTTTTGGCTTTTTTTTTTTTTTTTTTTTTTTTTTTTTTTTTTTTTTTTTTTATATGAAAATTTAAAATTTTTGCTATTTTTGTGGGGGGAAGGAAAACGGGGGTACGTGGAGCATGAAAAACTACAATAAGCAAGCTCATACCAAATCGATTGATTCCCTCCCCAAACTAAATATGGAACATTTGTCCTCAATGTTTAATGTCGGGTTCCTACGAAAATCCTAAGCGTTTATTAAGTAGACAAAGATAATTCGTTAATCGATAAGGATGAAAGGATTTGATCTCCCCAACTAATTTTCACACAAAGGATGAGAAACTCGAGTGCTTCGGTATTAGGCATCGAACAACTGTGAGGATTTCTTGAAATGTTGGGTTATATCTGCCATATCACAATACAAACATGAGAGATGGAAACGAAAGGAGGATGGGTCCCTCATCTCACAACACCATTTGAGGTTAGAAAATAAATAGAAGAAAAATGATAAGCATGGGTGTGAACTCCCAACGAAGCGGCTTTTTTTTTTTGGTTCCGAGTCGCAAGCTCGACTCGATCCCTGAATTTAGTTGTCCTTAGGGAGAGCAAATGGAAAAGAAGATCTCAATCGGGTTTTCATTAATGTTTGGAAAAACATTAAAGGATATGAAAATTCCATCCCGATGAGAGGCCACCGGCTCTAAATGGAGATGCCGGGGGTCGGAAAATCGGTGTCTTCTATTCCGGTGGGCAAGATAAAAGAGTAACCCAGGTAGGTGACAAATGGGAGGGGAAAAGTACGGATCGGTAAATGTGATGGAAATCGTCCTCTTCATTCATCTTAGAAATACGGACATTTTTACAATCCCCCCTTGTCTAAAGGCTTCATAGTATTATGCACATCTAAATTGTTAATCACTGTCGAATTGGACTCAAAATTTTGAACAAATTCATAATTTCGGTGGTTTTCGGAGGAGGACGAATGGAAATGACGGATCATCATAATGAAACGACTTCCATAATCGGGAGGAGAAAGAGATGTATTAGCATGAGTAGTGGTACTGCCACTTCTCGTCTCTTCCGTATGATCGCTAAAAGACTCGAATTCGGGTAAAGAATTGTTTCCCGAAAAAGAAAGAGAAGTAATGGATGAATCACTATCCATGGATGGGAATAGGATTGTCTTTCAAAGATTCGATATTAGTAATAAGACGATGGACCTATTTTAAACAATTTCTCACGAAGGATAACGTCTTGGATTTGAAAAAATAATTATCTTCTTAAATAATCAAACTCTTTCTCATCATTCACCTCATGCTAGGCTAACGTACTCGATTTCCTCAAAATCAATCGTCTCGCTCGAAGTTTCATCATGTGAATCAAAATCGGCTTTCAACAATTTATCCTGGTGGGAATTGGAGCAATATGAGGTAGTTCACCGGCGATCTCCTCGAAATAGGGTCAATCTTAGATTGAATTATCAATCGGAAGTCATCACGGGATAAACCAAATATTCCACAATAATCGGACTATTACTTAACACGATTATTATAACATTTAAAGCACATCACACGAATCGTGGAAAATTCCCTCAAATCTCACTTGGGATTGGGACAGGTTTCTCATCATCTAGGTACTTTTATTACTTCGTCGGGATTCTGTTGCCGGAATTGTGTCAGATGATCATCCCCCCTTATATTTAGAGAAATTATCGGGCTCCTCGATCGGTTTAAGTCGGCTGTGATCGGCTAAAAGGAATATATTCATCCTCCGTCTCCAAGTAGCAGGGGAAAGCATGTAAAGACAGGCTAGCTGCCATTTACTTTTCGATCTTCGTAAGCTTTCTCCTTTTGTTGATAACTTCACTTTCCCCATATATTAAAATTTGGATTAAGCTTATTGAATTCTAATTTCACAATCTCTCTCAAATTACTTCATCTATCTCCCTAGCCTTTTCGGAAAATCTTTAATTTCCCAACTTTCATTCGTAATTTCTTTAATTTTTGCGGTTCAAACCAATTGTTGGCTCATGCCCTTCATTTCCTCGTACTCATATCTACTTTATCCGTTTGTTCTTCCTCGATTTGATTTTTTAATTCTTGTTAAACATTCTTTGATATCGTTTTAATTCTTCAAATCTTTAAGACATTTTTTAAGAGCTTCTTGACGATAGACGGATTCCTGGGAGGTTTTGTTGGGTGGGTTTTAAAAACCGGTAATAATCATAACTCAGGATTAGGTTCATAGCAATGTTTCTTTGATCGGTTGACATGGATAAATCAATAATGGGGACCTCCGCAGTGAATGACAACAAGTTATTGTGAGAAAATCTTGGTGAATTTGTTGTGGAGGAGGGGTAAGAAAAAATTTGGAGGAATTATAGAAAGAATTCGGGTTTGGAACATAAGCGAATGAATTTTCAGCTTCATAATTGCGTATCGGGTGATCATTTGGCAAAATCTGTGGGAGCTCATTGATGGTTTGATTGCATTGTTCTGGATTAGAGATAATCGGAACTTTTGGTGGACAATTATAACCGTAATGAGCACCTTTGCCACAAGATTTACAAATGCATTGTCGACAAAAAATTCCATCTGATGAATCACCGCACTCATAACAACAATTATGGTCAATCTGTGGAGGTTCTTGCGAAGATTTTTCACCGGGGTCTTGATTGACAACGCATGGCTCTCGAAGAGCATTAACAACGTTGGTATTATCATCGGATGGTTCGAAAGTATCTTGAAAGTCTTTAAAAATTCCATTTTCAACACAATACGCAAGCAAATCTTCATCGAATTTCTTTCGTAAAAATGCACATCCACGACAACTCGGACCATCAATCGGGGTTCCACATCTTGCACAACGCGGAGAAGGGTCGAGTTCGGGAATAAGGATCTTGTCTTTAAGACTCCCTATCGAACAACAATTTTTAGTGTACAAACTTCCACAAGTCGAACACTCTTTGATAGCGTGAAGAGATTTTGAATGATGAGATGCCATAAGAATTAAACAACATAGAGGATTAAGAAGAAAGAATTAAACGGATAAGAGGATGGAGAAGAATATTTTTAGGTTTTGAAAATAATACATAAGGAAATAAAAATATTTTTGGATTTTTGTTTTTAAAATAAATGAAAAATATTTTTGGTTTTTTTTTTTTTTTTTTTTTTTTTTTTTTTTTTTTTTTTAGCAATGAATTTTAAACGGTTACACGAAAGAGACTTAAACCAAATAATCAACTACTTCACGGTATTTAGTCTTGTGAAAATTGCTTTTCAAGGTGAGCCGTACGTCGTAGAGACACAAAAGGCAAGTGTTAAATCTTTGATTACGAATTGGGAACAATTGCAAGTTCACCGGAACTTATTTATGATAATATCTCAATGGAAGATATTATTTGTTGGTGTTCGTTAACCAACTTTGTGAATTTATTTTCTAAAATTAAAGACCAATTTTTTTTATATTTTTGATTTTTTCTATATTTTTTTTATCTTTTACTTATACTAAAAAGAAAAGGAAAATATATTTTTTTACTTTTTATATTTTATTATTTTTTTTGAATTTTTTAAATTTATGACAAAAATTTAACTTTCGAGGACGAAAGGATCTTCAAACCAATTTCACAAACTCGAAACAAGGGGGAGAATCGCTTACACAAATCCCGGCAAAAAGGCGCCAAAAAACCGGTATTTGAGCTGTTTACACACACGTAAAAAAATGACTATACTATAGAGTAATTAGGAATTCACAAAAGATTCCCTTTGGACATTTACCACTCACTAAGATATATATATAGAATACGTTTATTAAAACGGGCAAGTATGATCACCCGGGTTCGTTTCCCAACGACTCGTTGCAATGGGAAAACCTGTTTAAGTTATAGATCCATGATTTGAGAAGAAAAGAGATATTTTTGATTTATTATACTACTAAAATTTAAAAGCACAATTAATTCAAACCTATTAACAAATTAAACTAATTACGAAAAGTAAATAAAATTCCGACATTAAGAAAACAAATGCAATTTAAATCCTTTTAAATATAAACTAATTCTTAAACCTAAAATTATTTCTAAAGAAAATTTTAGGAAAAAGAAAAATACTTTTTAAGCTAGTTTAATCCTAAATTACTTAAACATATAAGAAAAACATTTTTAAACTACTTTTACTACTTAAAAGTTAAAAATTAAAGATTTAAAAATTAAATGATTAAAAATAAAGATAAGGATTTAAAAATAATAACTTTTTTTTTTATTTAAAATAACCTAAGTGATTTTAAAATTAAACTAATATTTTTGTGTTTTTATCAAACTTTTTCTATTTTTTATGGTTTTTGAAAAAGAAATATTAAATACTAAATTCGAAGATTAATTTTTAAAAATATAAAACCTAAGCTAAAAATTTTATAAAAATATTTTTTATAAAAAGAAAAAGTGCAGAAAATAGATTTTATAAAAAGCCCCAATTTTTATCAAGTAATTAAAAACTAATTTGTGAAATTAAACTAAAAACCTAATTAATTATTAAAACTTATTTTTTTTTATAAAACTTAAACTAAAATCACCCAAACACATGGGTTGAAAGTGACAAATTAGAAAGATGAGGGTAGGCGGCTAAACATTTAGATTTATAAAAAAAAACACAAAGTTTACTCTATTGGCAGAAATAGTCCCCTAACCTAAGACTAACCAGGCTTAACTATTAACTAACAAAGGACTAACTATGAAAAATTAAAAGGACTAACTGTGAAACTAACAAGGACTAACAGTTTAAATTTAAACTAACAGAAACTATTAAAATGGACAAAACAGGCCCCTGCAGCACCTAATAACTAACAACCAGCATCCATTCTTTAAAATTAAACAGCTTATTAAAAGCTCAAACTACTTTAAACTCAACTTATACTTATTAAAAATAAGCTAATAAGCTTATCAGCTTATAAGCTTATTCAACTAAATAATCTATCTTTCAACTAAATCAACTAAGCAAATTTTAAGCTCTTGGGAGATTTTCACTACTTACAAAATCTACTTAATCAACATTAAGCAATACCACAGCTTATTTAATACTTAACAGCTTATTTAGAAACAGAAAAAGTGAAAATGTAAAACAAGTCTAAAGTGTTACCCTTGTCTTTTCAGCTAGAAAACATGGCGTTAAAACATCAATTAGCTGTGTGTGGCTAGGGCTTAATCCACATAAAGCCCTAAATCAAATACACCTCAATCTAATCCTATGTGCTGCCCTCAGCAGTAACCCCTCAAAAAACAAGCAGCCCATCCATTCCATGGTTTTACGGGTCTGTTCAATAATCAACAACATAATAACAAAACACCAAATCCAATTTTCGCAGAATTAAATATAAAAGAGAATTTGGATTTAAGTGAAAAATAGAATTTTATTAAATGATAAAAAACTTTGCTATTCAACTTGATGACGCACGATTTACCATAAAGGAAAAATACAATAATAAAGATTAATCTAACAAAATTTAAACAGAAAAAATTTAAACTAAATAAAATCTAAAAAAACTAATAACTCTTGCGTTGGAATGAGCAGGGTTATATATACCCGAGCCTATGAGCTTCGAGGTGCCTTCTTCTCTCTTTCATCTCAGCCTCCATCTCATTTCTCTCTCCTTTGTAAAGCCGTTAGGATTGGATTGTGTAGATAACCCGGATTGATGCTGTGGGCGTTGGGTGTGCTAGTTATGTGAGGTGTATCACACTCGCAAGTCCACATCAACCAATGAGATTGCTTGATTAAGCCAGGGTGGAATGGGCTTGCTGTCGGTTAATTGAAAGTGCTGGGCTGGGTTAGGATTTGTTGAGAGGGTTTGTTACCTAAGGTTAATTATCGTGGGGGTGAGCGTGAATGGTTTAAAATAAATTGGGTTCATGTGGGGTTTTGGGTAGTTCTTGAGTTGTTTCGGTGGGGGTGGGTGAGTAGTGAATGAAAATTGGAGGTTACAAAGTGGAGTGAATAGTAACTGTTTTAAAGATGTTTTATTAAACTAACCGGTAGGTCGGGTGGGGGGTATGGGTTGGAGCGGGTTATTTATAGTTAATTGGGGTTGGGGTTAGGGCTGTGATTGTTGAAAAGGTGTACCCGATGTCCATGGGTAGTTTGACCCATAATTTGACCCGCGCCCCTTTTTGTTATCTATGGGGATAATTACAAATTCTAGGCCCTTGTGTATTGGGCGAAGCACAATTATCAAGCTATAAACAACTTGGCCATTTGCATATTTTGCCCTTGTGTTTATAAAAAATAATAGAGTTGGCTCTGTTTTGACAGTGGTAGAGTGAGTGGACTGCAGATGGCTGAGGCTTGATTTTTCTTTGGATTCATGATCAATCACCGTTCTGTTGTCCGTTTTTGCCTGGTTTCTTGACCTGTTTTCTGTGATTTTTGACCATATCCGTTACCTGCACAATTAAAACTCAGTTACATGCACATTTTTGCCTTTTGATCCGTTTTTGGGTTTTAATTTGGGTCTTTTTAAGCATAAATAGATATGTGTATTATACACTTATCAACCATAAATGTTTACCGTGAATCATCTTGAATTTGTCTTTTACAGCTTTTGACCAATACTCATACTCTGAGTTGACTTCCCCCCAGTTCGTACCATATGACAATAATCAGTTCAACTGCTTCCCCCCAAACGAACAACCATTCATATGCGCATACTTCACACAACCAACTCATAAAAGATAGAAACTATAACCTCCAAGTCAATTAAGCCCCGAATGTTATATACACCAAAGTCAATTAAGTCCCGGATGTACACATTTCTTCCCCCAATTGTTGCAACCAAAGTCAATTAAGTCCCGGATGTATACATTTCTTCCCCTTAATTGTTGCGCTCTATCGAAATATTCAGCTAGAACACTTCTCTTCCCCCTGATTTTATTTGATGACCATTAAACATAATCATAATCTTGTTACGCCTAAATATTTGATAGTAAAGTCATGTGTGAAGTGCGGTCTAAGCATGAGAGTCAACTACCATCTTTAATTCCAACAATCTCCCCTCATCAATATTGTGACATCATAAGTAACCTGGTAATCCAGCATTTCACTTGAATAAGTCAAGGAAATGTTGTTTGTGTTTTTCGAAAACAAATTTCGAAAGAACACGATAACTACAAGATCACTTAGATTACTAGTTAACACTAATTGAATCATTAAACAATCATTTTCAAATTAGTGACCTATGTTCAGCGTTGGCTTTGTTGTTAGCACTGGTAGGATTTCCATTCATTCATTGTGAAATACTTAATTTAAGTATCAATCTTGAATGTTCCGGCAATGTCAATAAGACATGCACTGTCACATAGATATATAAGCGACTCTTGTACTTTTTGCATTTTTGATGTTTAATATGAATGTACTTTTGTTTCCTATGTGAGATTTATGATTTGATCACATTTGGCTCTAGACTCAATTATTGCTTTTTGGTTTTAGTGATCGGAGGCTGAAGCAGACTACCACCTTTTCAATATCAACAATCTCGGAGTGAGATGTTAATAGATTATGCGTTTAATCTTTGTGACAATGAAACAAGAATTCTTTTGACAGAATCTTGAGTGGCTGGGAAGGGTTGTGCATTGCATCACTGGGTCCATGATGTCTTTCTTTAATACCAAATATCATCTTTGTGATATTCGATAGATTATGTATTGACCCGGTTTCTGCCTAAAGTTTGTGGAGGGCTTCTTTCTTTTCACCCTTTATCCGTATATTTCTTTTTCATTCTTCAACCCCTTCAATGTCCACCAAGACGTCTGTGACAACCATGATTTGAGCAGGTTAGTCAAACTATTAGTATTGACTTATGTTCCTGTTGCAATATATGGTGTATGTGATTCTGTATGTTTATTTGAGTTTATATGGGTTATGTGAGGTATTGGTAATCAATCTATTGAGTGTGATTACTTTTGAGTGACAAGTAAATGATTATTGAGATTTGAGCGTTTCCGTGTTAAATGTGTAAGTATTATTACGTATACGTATTTTTGT
>BQNB010109510.1:6733-19264 GCA_026074375.1 Tanacetum coccineum
CTATGTTCGTTCATTAAGATCTTAAACGAACATAAAGGAACAAAACTAAATGAACGTATATAAAGAAGCAAAAATTTTAAAAGACGGATTTTTAGGTTTGCGAGAATTTTTTTTTATCCTTAAAATTTAAAAGGACGTAAATGTAAGTTATGTTTTATGCCTGAAATACCACTTTAACTTAGTATGTTAATTTTAAGGACAAAGATCTTCCAAAGTTTATGTGAACTTTATCGGTAAAGTTCTTTCACAAAAATAAAATAAACTGGGTCCTTCAATAGACCTGCTATATTTGTGAGAAAGCTTAACAGATAAAGTTCATATGAACTTTAAAAGATTTCTTTCCTAATTTTAATGGTTTTAGAGTTGAAACCAAAAATATTATCCGAAATTGTGGAGGGCACTTGATAATATTCCATTCCTTGAAAGGCGGTGTTAGATGCTCCACCAAAGAAGTTCAATTATAAACTATATATTATATATAGTCCATATATTCCACCATGAAATTCCATTAGGACAACATGTTGCATTTATACTAATTGCGATATAAAAAATAAATAGCATAATCTTAGTTCTTGTAATTGCAAAAAAAGGAAAACAAGCTCGAAATTTAAATAAAAAATAAATTACTCAAAACATTTAGCAAAGGCAAGTGAAACTATTCATCAATAGTTTATGAATAGTACTATGAATGATATGCAATACTAGTAATTGATGGTTAATTTGAAATACATGTTAGTCTTTGAAATTTTATATTATTAGTTCTTGGTTATTACTTTTTATTACATTTTAGTCCTTTTAATTTTACATTATTAGTTCTTATTGAATTGAAATTTACATTTTTCTTCCCCGCTGGTTAACTTATTTTACATTCTAGTCCTTGAATCGAAATTTACAATTTTCTTCCTTGATGGTTACCATACTTTAAACTTTAGTCCTTCAACTAAATATACGTTATTTACATTATTAGCCCTTAATTTGAAATACATGTTAGTCTTTAAAATTTTACATTATTAGTCCTTCGATTTTACATTATTAATCCTTGTCGAAATTTGCATTTTTCCTCTTTGGTGATTAAGTTATTTTACATTATAATTTTCAATTAAATATACACTATTATCCTTTGACGGTTAGTTTCTTATTACAATGTTAGCCGCCTTTACCTTATTAGTCCTTAATGAATAGCAATAGTAATATGCACCGTTTTAGTCCTTCCACTAAATATACATTATTATTAACCCGCCGCGAAGCGCGGGCACATATTCCTCGTTATAATACAATTGCACAATGGAGGTGATTTGTACACACAAACTTTTTGTCATACATCAATAAATATGCATTTTTGTGGTGTATTGTGTGCATCAGTGGGTGTACTGTGTGCATATTTAATGGTGTATGACAAAAAGTTTGTGTGTACAAATCACCTCATACAAGCTAAGTTGTAGAACAAAAGAACCTTGGAACATACTTGGTTTGAAATCTAGTATTATTTTATCTAAATAATTAATTACAAGTTAACCCGTAACCTTTCATCACTTTAACTTTCTTTATAATCATATAAATCAGAACCAGAAGAACATTAAGAAGCTATCGTTGGTGAGGTCGGAATAGTTACATCAGATTTTGGAACATAAAAGTCTCTCAAGGTACATCACTTTTTGGCACCCAAAGGTGTAACTGTATAACATATAGTCTTTTCTTAAAGTAGATCATATATAAAATAATGCGTAATATGTCAATAATATTTAATTTTGCACATCAAATTCCTTAAGGAAAAAAAAGAGAGGTAATAACATCCTTGGAGGGCTTTCTTGACTTTGTAATTCCTCCCACAAGTGAAATGGCTTTAAGTTCAAATTTCAAGCTGCAAATCTTGTATTACGTCATTCCAAATGTGAAAATCTATAATAAATAATCTAAAGTTTTTTTTCTTTCTGAAATGCAAAAAAGCTTTTTAAACCCGCAAATTGAAACAAAAGATTTTAAATAAGGATGATTTTTTTTTACAAAACAACACTTAAAACTTGAAGAGATTACCAAAAAGCTTTTAACATCAATTGGAAGATACTTTTAAAAAAAAAAAGTTTTATATTAACATCAAAAATATTTTCAAAAAGCTCCCATTGGAGGTTGTGGTCCATGTGCTCCTCTAGATTGCAACGCAGGTGGTCAAGGATGTCCAAGTGCTCCTCCAGATAATGGAGGTGCTGAATGTGCATTTGATAGATGTAGTGGAGGCGGTGCTTAATGCATGGGCATAAGTGGTGGTTCATATTCGAAGTTGGAGGAGATTGTCTTCCATCTGTTGGCGGAGTCTTACCACCACTAGATGAAGGGGGAGGAGGGGGGCGCTGGAGGAGCTGATGGAGTAATTAGGGTTGAGGGAGAAGGGCTTACACCATTTGGTCAGCTTGTTTACGCTTATTCTCATGATCATCATGTTCCTGGTGTACATCCTCGCGGCATTTTTGATAAAGTCTCACAAAATTATGCAAGGTTTGAATAGCTGCATAATCAACAAACAAATGCAATTAGAGATGGTAATAATAGAGATTGAGCAACGTATCAAACGTGTTCAACTTGAAATGAAAATCGTTTGGTATATGGGTCATGTTAGGTCCCGATAATTTTGTTTCTTTACATTTTTTTATCTTTTCTTTCAAGTCAATAAATCATGTCTACGTACTATTTATAAAAAAAGTGTATGGTTAATCTTGATTCAATTTGACGTTTTCTGGTCAAAATAAAATGACTAAAATAAGATGGGTTATTCATCCAATTTGACTTTTTCTTACATTTTTAATTTCATTTAAATTAAGTTATGACTAACACAAATCAAGTAACACACGCACGCATACCTGCGCAAACAAAATTCCCAAACACATCCTCAAAACTTAACCACATATATGCATACAGAAATAAAACACAACAACCTATTCAGAAAAAATCTTCACTCGATCCACACACTGACACACATGACACATTGACACACCTCTAAAAATAAATAAATTCACCCATCTCCCACAACCATCAGACTAGGTTAACACTGGCAGCGAGCTCCAGCAAGGTGGTAGTCACATGGCAGTGGCACCCAGATCTGTTACTCATTTATGATTATCGGGTTTTATTTTGGATGATAAGCATGGTGTATCTGGATGGAAAACTACGAGATATGATTGCAGTTGAGTGTAGCTTTCTGGTGGATGCGGGGTGTCAGTGGCAGAGCAAAAACCGGGCATTGAGGAACAATATTTTAACAACAAAATATCATAAAACTAGAAAATAACTAAAAAAAACCACCAACTTTTTTCACTCTCATTCCACACCATATATACATAAATAAAATAAATACTATCACACATATATTAGCGCTACTATACACCGCAGCCGCTATACGCGGGTAATCATCTAGTATTCTAAAAAACCTACTCGTATCTCTTAAAATCTTAGAGATTTTTGGACACGAAAAGGGTTGCGAACTGAAAAATCAACAAGAAACTAACTTTTTTTTCAAAAAATTAAGCTATTTGTTTTATGAACAACAAAAGTGATGAACACAAGAAAGTGATGACCTAAAAGTAACCTTTGATGTAAAAACATTTCCTCACCATAATTATATTCAATTTTTTAGACTTTAATTAGTTTAACAACATAGTTTTTTTATTTTTTGTGTTCATCAAAAACATGTGTCGCAACTTTATTCTTTTAAATTCTATAGAATTTGAGGACGATTGTAACTCTTGATCTAGTTCCGTTCCCAGTTAGCTATGCGTTATGTTTTGAATTCAGTGAGATAAAATACGGCTTAGATCAACTCATTTCTTAGTAAACTGGTCAGAATTGCTAGCCCGAGATGTAAGAAATGAATAAATATTGATGTTTAAATAGTTATATATAGGTTACCTTGCTCAAAATGGCATTGTGCAGGGCCTGCACCAATATAGATGGCCAATCCATAAGCTTTTCTACGCTGCAACATAAGCAATTCTTTAATAAAATAATCTAAAGAACAACTTCATTCCAAGAAATACAAGGTTTATTTATAGTAGGTTGAGATGCAATATTAAATGTGTATGAAATATACAAGACTTACTGCAACAGTATATAAATCTGTTACAATCGTCACTTCAGCCTCCGCAAAGCTAATGAACTCCTTCAGTCCCTATCAAAGATAAAACTACCTTGATCAAAAGTTGTGGACCTAACTTAATTTAAGGTGTTTGGATTTGTGTTCTGGGGGGTACCTAGATAGTCATTTTTAAAGTATGAACAGATATATTAACATCTAATTATATGGTTCTTTCAATATCAATTAGTCCCTTTTGGATTAAGTAGTTTATACAGGTAATTTTTTTTGGATTTGGGGTCATATATGACATAAACCTCTAAATTTAGACGGAAACAAAGCATATATATCTAAATAAATTCCATTGGAGATTGATCTACCATACAAAACCCTTGAGATATGGGACCATCTTTGTAGATGCATTCTAGTATCAGCTTACTTTGCAATTCATCATGGAAAATAACATGATTTCATAAAAACTTTCAACCTCGTACATCTCAGGTGACCCTTAATCAGTTAACTCATCAATGTTAATTATTGGCGAACAATCTCATAAAAAACAAATAAAACTCAAACCTTAGTCGCAGCTTTTAGGCTACCAAGATCCTCAGGGAAATCTAAAAGGGCTGGTGCCTTGGCGGCAAAAACCTGTGAACATAATGGGACGATAATTAAGTTTAGAAACATCAAGTATACTTGGGAAAACCAACCCATACGTAGAATTTGAATTAGTTATTCAGTTTCATAAATTATAAGTATTTACAAACATAAATTTGTCTTCATTTGATAAAGTACATGAATTGGTAATAAGTGTCCCCAGAATAAGCAATTAGCAGTAACACCCCAAAAGTTATGATATATTATCTGCAAGAGCTACTATAAGACTGCTAACTGTTGTGATCTGTAATGGACATATAATTTGCAGCAACTACTGTTTATCCTGTAATTATAGGATAATCACCAACAAATCATATGAATATAATATACAAATACAAAAACTAACACAGATACATATATACTGCAAATATGATGATTTACATGACATTAGGAAAACTAGTTAGACTATATTTAAGGGACTATAAATTGCTTTAATATTTTTGGGCTATTTTTATACAAATCCATTTTCGCTTGACTAGGTTGTACACAAAAAAGTTTAATAAGTTAGACGGCACAAATAAAATAGTAGGTTGGTATTTAACGCGAAAGATCCTAAAATAATATGTGTAATGCTTTTTCCCGAAAATTACATAGAGTTTTGAGCAGTTTTTGAAAAGAATACTATCTTTTTTTTCTTTTCAATATATGAGTGTTAAGGTTGCGTATACCTTGCAGAGATAATGCATTAGATTCATCTTGCTGATTGAAGATCGTGTATCAACCAGTTTCATAAGACTATCCAAGTTGAAACCAGCTTCAGCACCTGCAAATTGCTGATAAAATTCAGGTTTCATGGAAAAAGATGAACTGAACCAAACAAGAAAAGAAAAAAACGATCACACTTATGATCTTTTATCTTACCTCTAGCAGTTCCCCAATTTAATGTATCAGCCAGATACAAAATTCTCTTTATAACATCCCTCAACTTGATAGACTTCCGAACCTTAAATAAACAGACAAGAGAACTAAATTCAGCAAAAACAAAAGAAA
The DNA here is from genome assembly GCA_026074375.1 of Tanacetum coccineum. Taxonomy (NCBI): domain Eukaryota; kingdom Viridiplantae; phylum Streptophyta; class Magnoliopsida; order Asterales; family Asteraceae; genus Tanacetum; species Tanacetum coccineum. The sequence goes on from BQNB010109510.1 coordinate 12,444, forward strand.
GCAGATAACATAGCAGAGCATAGCAATGGTGGCAAAATGAGGGTGTCATAGGGTTAAGTTACTTTTTGTAGGGGTGTGGTTGGGTCGAATCGATCCATCCAGATAAATTGTAACTTCTTGCAATAATGTGTGTCAATGAAAAACTTATAGTACATTTTATAACTAGCTTGTTATACATTAAAACCCCATAGCCCGCTTTGGCGGGATCGGGTATGTTGTTGATGTTGTTGTACATTACAATTTAGTCATAACCCAAATTGACCCATTTATAAAAAAGGAGTCGACACTTTCAACACAAGGAATTTTTTAATAAAGAAGCACCTCGTCACATGCAGAGTTTACAGTGTTTAGACTCTTCTTGAACTTTTCAAGCTGAAAGAAAAAACAAAATGAGATAAACGAAATCAACAAGGATAAAAAATTGTACAAAGTTAGCAGCCATTCAAACCATAACCACAAACCTGAGTGTTAAATTGTATTTTGAACAAAAAACAATTTACTTTAGACTCCACACGAGGCACCCTCATTAGCTCCAAGAAATACTGCACGATAGCTATTATTTTCAATTTTCATTTACATATGGCAAAAGAATAGCGTATAGCAAGGGGAGCATTTCTTTTATAGCTCTTTATATATGGATCATGAAATTGAAATTAAAACAAAAAGGGATATGATCTAGTTACCGACCACTTCACACTTGCCAAGCATATTCTTGTCACCTTGGTAATTCTGAAGTGTCACAATGCACAATATCAATATGTAAATGGGAGAATTGAGAAAGGCTGCAACTTTTGTACCCAGCAAAAGAATGTGTATATAATACAGAATTACTGCGTCTAATAAGTTATGCATTCACCTGGAGTTTCTCTATCTCCTCTTTAGTAGGACAGAATTTGAGAATATTTTCTAACTGATTAGCATCTAGATGTTTGTCATTCATTGTTAGAATTGCTTCCTGCATGACACACAAAGTTGCCATCATTCAGCCTGTTATTTATTCTGCCATTTGCATGTTGAATTTCCAATACAAGGCAAGATGCTTGGGTTGGGTAACGGACTAACGGGTCTCAAGGATCAATTTTGTCCCAATTTTTACTTTAATTATATTTAAAAACAAATGATGCATTGAGTAAGATTAACTTTCATCAATTATATGATATTCAAATAAAACGTTGTAGGAGGCTTAATACATTAAAGATAGACTTTGGGCTACTTTAAAACCGTTTGACCCATTCCCAATTTTGCTAAATATATCTATTTGACCGTGAAGTATAATCAAAATATGGTCCATTCATAAGTGAGTGGGTCGAAAATTGCACCTATAATACAAAAAAGCGTATTCAGATCTAATCTTATAAAAATAACTTTTTACAAGAAAAAGTGCAAAGTAAGAATGTACAAGTATTATACTTCACTTACCACAATCTGAGGATATTCCATTTTAACCTTTGTAAGCATGATTAACGTGTTATTGGCCCTCCTCATATCAATCTAGAAATATCAATAATCCATAATAAATAGTACAAAACTACCAATAATGTTAGCTTAGCCCTTAAGGGAAAATTAACATGAAGAATATGAAATCTAAATCAATAAGGTAATGATTTACATTGCATTACCAATTGGACTTGTTCAGGTTTTGTGCTAACAAATTTCTTTTTCTCTGCCTCTTTAGAAACAACTTTCTTTGGGGCGTTTGAGAAATATGTCTCAAGTTCTGAGTGATCAAATTCTGGCGGTGAACTACACATAAGTAGTTTGTTAGAAAAAATATGTCACCATAATATTAAATAAAAACCACTAAAAGCGTGAAGTGGATGCATAATTAATATTGTATAGTACCTTTGGCCCTCTCCAAATTTCTTGATTTCCTCCCACAAGCTTCCTTTCACTGCCCTAGTTACCTTGAACGAAAATAAGGGATTTAGATTAGAATTTCTTACTGCAGGTCCTACACCTCGATGGCCTCTACCTAGGCCACCACCTAGTCGGCCGGGTGGGCGTGGTAGCTCACTAGGAGGTCCAGGTTCATATCCTCTTCCTGGGTAACCACCTAAGAGCCCTACAAAAGGATTAATAATATGCCAAATCTACTGGGGGGGAGGAGGACCGTAAGATGGTTGGGTGTCCTAGATCGCTTTCTGCATTGCCTCTACCTAAATCATCGCAGAGGGCCTTCCAAATAGATTGAGGGGCACATAAAGACGTGTACGGTGATGAGGGAGGTGAGGTGTAAGTGTCCCAACTATTACAAGGGCGACTCTCCTCTGGGTGGTGGTGGGGGTGGAGGTACGGGGGGTGGTGGCGGTGGTCTAGACGCTCCTTCAGCCTGTTAGAAGTTCTCCTTAACGCATTTTCGGAAGAGTTTCACAAAGTTTAGTAGGGTTAGAGTAGCTGCCAATAAACAAAAAATCCAATTAAAGGTGGCAACAACGGAGATCCGTTAACTAGTCAAAAGGATTTAGGTTTGGAATCGTAATTGTTAGTATGGGTTCCATAGGTCATTTTTAGTATTTGGCCAAAATGGGTCGCATTGGGTTCATCAACAAAAGCTTTTTTGCTTTTATTTTATTTTTTCTTTTCTGATTTTGGATATAAATGCTTAACGCTTACCATATTACACTAACAATATTGTAACGATCATAACATAAAACTTAAAGTGAATGGTTCAGGAGGTTCTTGTATTAGAATACCATTTCAGTAACTTTCATATTATTTCTTTGATGGGTTTGTGATAAAAGGCATATCATTAATTTTTAATTTGGTCAAAAGGGACCCACCTTGTTCGAAAGGACAAGAGGCCGGGTCTTCACCAAGATGAAGGGCCAATTTATATGTGTTTCTAACCTGTAACAGAAACAATCTAATTAAATAATCAAAAAATCAACTTCATCCAAGAAAGGAAAGCAGGTGATAACTTACCCCGTAATATAAATGCATATAAAATCTACAAAATCTTACCGCAACTTGATAAAAAATTGTTACACTAGTCACTTCTGGCTCAGCAAATCCAATGAACTCCTTCAATCTCTAAAATTGTGAGAACACACACTGATCAGATTTATAGTACTAACTTGGAACTATGGGGTGTTTCGAATTATGTTTAGGTAAGTATCTATATTTGATGTATGAATGGACATATTTTACTTCTATTTATATGATCATCCACTGATGAAATAGTGTCTGTTGAATAACTAGTTTTATGCCAACTGCAACAATCAACAGGTAAACTAAAATTAGCTATATACCATTTTAAGCTAATATGAGAATGTTTTACTTCCCAAAAAGTCTTAAATACTCAAACTAATGATTACATGGTTATAATTTCAAAGGAAAATGCTACATCCACAAAATTTTCACAAACAAACTTCCACAAAGTGACTTGTCACAAATTAAATCATCTTATTTATTTCTCTCTCTTCCTTTGAATTTTCCATCATCCTATGAATGCATGCCAAATCATTTTGTGAAACCTTTGTGGATGTAGCATACCTCAATTTCAAATGTCAAATGCGCATGTCAACAAAAAAAAAGTTACATCCCAAAGTTTATGCCAATTATCTACGAGGTCAAATTTTCACGGATTTTGGGTGTTATATATTACAACCACTAAAATTTAGACATAAAAGTGAAAAAAAAACAAAAATTGCATCTCACAATAAGTTCCTACCATACGAAAATAGTTGGATATCTGACCATCGTTTTCAGATGTACATATTGAGAATCACATGCATTTCGTCTCCTAAATTTTGTGTTGGTATCTGCCAGTTGAGCCTTCGATCAATAATCAATTAATGGCCTTGGTGGTCAATCCCATAAGTGCAATAAAACTCAAACCTTTGATGCAGCTTCTACGTTAACAAGATCCACATGAAAATCCAAAAGATCTGGTGACTCGGAGGCAAGAACCTTCATGTTGACATAATAAGGAAAAAATGAACAACTGAACCATCAAATATATTCTTAATAAAAATCAAATTCGTAGATTAAGAATAGATTCCGTGCACTCAAATAACCTACGTGTAGTTATAATCATTAATAATTACGTACATCTTAATATAGAGAATTCTTGCAACAGTTTCCTTTCAAAATACGCAGAGTAATTAACAACCCATAAATTCATTAGATTGCGTTTTCTATAAATATACAAGTCGGTAAATCTTGCTGTACCTTACAAAGACAATGCATCAAAGTTATCTTGCCGTTTAAAGCTTGTTTAGTGACCAGTTTCAAAAGAGTATCCAACTTGAAACCAACTTCAGCACCTGCATAATTTGGCAATTTATATATATTGGATCATGATGGTAAAAAGATACGTTTAAACAAATACTAATGATCATTTTCTTAAGGCATGTCAGGTGAGTAATTGTTCTCACCTTGAGGACTTTTTAGATTTAATGTATTCCCAAAATATAAAATCTTCTTCAGAATTTGAATCAACTTAATAGAACTCTCGACCTAATAAACCAACAACAGAACTAAATTAAGGCAAAACAAACAAAAAAGAGGTTACAAAACAAAAACTTTAGAGGTGACAAAATGAGTAGGTCATGCGGGTATGTTTTCTTGTAGGGGTAGTTGCGTTGAGTCGTAAACACATACATTTTGACCAGAATTATACTACGTAGTTCCTAGAAAAGTTTAATAGGTCATATATGATTATAAGAACTACTTTTATTAACAGGGTTAATCATTTTCGACCAATTTTGACCCATGAGACATTTTTCCTTTTTAACTTTTGTACCCGTTTAATACATCTGACATAAAATGTAAAACAAATCGACCCATTTATAGTAGGGTCAAAATTGAAACCTTATGATTATTTATAATAGTGGAGCACCTCATGACATGCAGAGTGTATGATGTTTAGATTCTTCTTAAACTTTGCAAGCTGAAAAAAGCTAAACCAGTTACCATGAAGTAAACAAATATCATAACATGTAAATATTACCAGGTATTTATACCATAACCACCAACCTGATATTAAATTGAACTTTGAACAAAAAGATCATTACTTTCGACTCCATACGTGGCACCTTCATTAGCTCCACAAGATACTGCAAGATAGTCAAATATTTCACTTTGTAAAATGGATAAGTGCGAATCTTATACCACCCCAGATTACTAATAAGTTATTCAGGAACAGATCATTAGAATGAAAATAAATGTACAGTATAATGATAATGATCTTGATACTCACCTTTTCACACTTGCTCATTCGCATATCCGTCTCCATGATATAATTCTGAAGAAGAAATACAATTGAAAATCAGTACCTCAAAGTAGATGCATCAAATAAGTAATGACTTCATTCACCTTGAGTTTTGCCATTTCTTCTCTCGTAGGAATCCATTTTAAAATAGATTCTAGTTGATCAACACTTAGAATTTTGTCATCCATAGCTAATATTGCATGCTGCATATGAGAGAAAAAGTTGCCACTATCGTTTAAATGTTATTAAAAATATGAAAATAGAAGAAGATAATAAACATATCATATCACATTATTCCCTTACCGTCATATTTGAAAGTGGCATTTTAACCTTTGTAAGCATGATTTCGACGGAATTGGCCCTACTCGGATCAATCTAGATATATATCAACAATTTTCAATATTACTATATATATAATAAAGATGATTTTTCTGCATACAGTGGTTATAAGATAATCATGATACATTGCATTACCAAATGGACTTTTTCAGGGCATTTCTTCTCTGCCTCTTTAGAATCAACTGTCTTGGGTGCTACGTCTGAGAAAAGCTCCTCAAGTTCAGCTGTATCAAATTCTGGTGGCGCACTACAAATAAGTCATCTGTTATAATGAAAAATGATGCCACCATAATATTTGGATGAAATCACCAGAATGTACGTGAAATGCATGCATATCTAAGAAACCTTTGGCCCTCTCTATCTCTCTGGAATTCCTTCCACAAGGTTCCTTGCATCGCCCTAGTTTGCTTGTTCCAATGCAATGGCTTTAATTTAGATTTTCCTGATACCGGTCCTCCATGTGCTTCAGGTGGCGATAGAGGTGCAAGTGCTCTAGGTGGTCTTGGTCCGGGTGGTGGAGGTTCATGTATTTGACCACCACCCGGTGCAAGAGAGGCTGTATCTGTATGTATGACCGGTGGTGGGGGAGATTGAGATCCCAGATTTCGCGAATCCAATAACCTTTTCATGAGGAATTAGATCTAGCTACATTCTATGAGGTTGGCCCCTATTATGATCATGATTCAAGTTAGGATAAAATATGCGACACATATTTTATGATGTGTTTTTAACGAAATCACGGGTAAGAAAATGCGATTGGAAATGTGATGAAGGTAGACAGGTGATCAACCAAAGATTATGGGGATATTAAAGTGATCAACTTTTTATTATTATACTATATATTTAACCATCAAGATCGTTGCCGCGAGGCAACATTAAATGCATTCATTACTCCTTTATATTAAACCTTTCGAGGTCAATTAATGCATTTATTCAAGTCTCTCTCTTCTCTCCCATTCTCCACTTTCACAGTAGCCACATCTAAAACAAAACACGTGTCTCCCGTGTATGTCACACCGGCACCGCTCTTCTCTACAACCACATATGCATAATAAAAAAACACACAGACCCTATCTCTCTCTTCTCTCTCGCCTTGAAACCATCCACCGCTCCAAGATAAACACAGATTTTTAACACAATCTTATGCATTTTAATTCTATGTATCTCAATATTTACACTATCAAAGCACGTGTTGGTCCTTTATCTAAATCAAAAACTTAAGTTGTGAATTTTTCGTTTTTTGGGGTAAGATTTGTTTGTAATTAGTGAT
>BQNB010109511.1:0-22738 GCA_026074375.1 Tanacetum coccineum
TCAGACACCTACTTCTCAAAACACGCCATAAACAAATTCTAACAACAACTATATAATTTCTGCAATACCACTTTATTTCGACAACAAATCAACAACTCCATACTAATCCTAATCTCTTCTACCAATATTCATTAAACGCATTTTTATATATCACAACATATTTTTACCATCAAATCCATGTTAACATGCAAGAACAAAGTGTTACAAGATCGAAAGTATGCTAAATCTTCATACTTTTTCTTTTATAAAGGATGTTTTCACACAAACATGTTATGGTGATGAGAAACTATGCGAAGAAGATGTAAGAAAATGAGATGAACATGATGAGATGAAATGATACTTATAAGAAAAGGAAGATGTTGAAGATAAATGAAGATTCACACACCAAAAGCACCAAAAATTTGTAAAACCAAACCCAAAATGATCAAGATCCTTGCTTTTAACCCAAAACCTCTTGCAGAAACTCCAAAACCCCAAGAACTGTAAATCCAATAACCTTTTACACCTTTCTTCTGGTGAAATATTTGTATTAAATTTTGAAAACACCAAGTGTGTATGTGTTGTGTGTGTGATGTGACCAAACGAGGAAGGAGAAGAGATATGAAATTTTTTTGTTTGTGAAAAATGATGATAAGAATTAGAAGGGGAGATGTATATAAGGACATATGCTAGGGTGCTCCCTAAGTTTAGGAAATGTGTCTATAAGAAAACAAAACAATATGGTGGTGGTGGTGGGGTGTGTGTGGGGCGGACGAACCAAAGAAAAAAGGGAAGAGGGGGAATGAATCTAGATATTTTGTAAAATTTGTAATTATCTAAGTATGTGATATGTGAGAAATCACATATCCTTTTGAGAGGTCACGGATGGCCCTTAAATGATCAAAATGTGCAAAATATGCTTTTATTTGTGTATTTTGTTGTTTGTGAATGTGTAGGTACGGATAATGCAAAAATCACAAGAAAACGGTCAAAACCGGACAAACACGAACATGGGAACGGATAGAGTGCACAAGAGCCGGAAGTTTTCTAGCAAAGGTCAACAAAGTCAACCTTGGTCAACTCACAAAAGACAAAAACCCTCAAAATACCCAAAAGAGCCTTATTGTTAAATTCATTTTCACTAAAAGTCCTAAAACAATAACACCGTTAGTCCTTAACCATTAAGGCACTAACGGTCGTTATCTCTTTATAACAAATCCTTAAATCCCTAAACCGAGCCCAAATAAACCAAACAGCCCAAATACTCACCCTTTTTATATCTTGGCCCAAGTCAATTCGTTTAAACCTCGGGTCAAACATAAACATATAAAAGTAAAAAATAAGCGGGAAAAGTTGTTGTTACTGTTTATCGTCGTCCTAAGTAATTACCCTGCTCAAATCAAACTGGTAAATGCCACTTAATCCAGCAAGGAAATAAAGATTCCAAGTACAAAGTACCATCTCAGCAACTTAAACGTCATCAAAGATCTTTGATTGGTCAAATTGGGTCAAGGAAGGACACACAGGATTTTGAACAAACACACCTTGATGGGAAATTTTTCACTAAAAACAAGCCAAAAGAAGTACAAGGCTCTAACACAAGGAATGCCACGCTGGCAATCCGTGTGATCACATCCTTGTTCTAACGGCTAAGTCAGGGGATCCAATGATTAGAGAGGAATGAATGGTCAAGATCAGAGCAAGCAAGAGCGTGTGTTGAAGACTAGAAGCTTCTCTCTTGCTCTATAAATTGGGAGTCTGCATCACTCACAAGAAGCATCTAGGAGTAGTTTTTTAGTGTAGCTTTAGTTTAATTGTCATTTAGCTTATTAAGTCGTTTTCAGCTTATTGTAACTTTTTCTATTGTAATTTCAATTCAAAAGCTTTGTAACCTTTCATTTTAATCAATAAAAGTCAAGTTTTACTTACCTTATGCTTAACTTTAGTTTTTACTTAATTAAAGGATGCATTGATTTAAGTTCTTTTACTAATCTAATAAGCTCAATTAGTTGTCATTTCAACTCATAAGCTAGCTACACTCTCATTTAAGCTCTTAAAGCTTAAATGAGCTTATCTTAATCAAATTCACTCCCAAATTACCTCAGCTTAAACTTGGAAGGGAAACCAGACATCGAAGGGTTTCCAGGACCTTACTAGCTTATCTATGATAAGCTAGAGCTTGTTGATAACTCACAAGAGCACTTGATAAGCCTTGTTTAGAGCAAAGGCTATTGTAAGTTCTCAAATTCCTTTTTATAGCTTAATTTTAAATTTTAGCTTATTGCTGCTTATTAACTACTTATTGCTGTTTAGTTTTGCTTAATAGAGCTTATTATAGTTGTTATGTGCTTATGATGCTTGTTTGATAGTTTAAAGTCCTAGTTTGACCCTATTTGTTATAAAACAGTTAAAATATAAAAAATAGTAGCATTAGCTTAAGGTTTATGATTTCTGCTTATTTAGTAGCTTAAATTTGTTAATCAGGTTTATTATTAGCTTATTTGTATCTGGTTTTACTTGTTTAAGCACTAAATCTCATTTTTATAAACTTAAAATGGTTTTAAAGGATTTAAGGGAGGTGTTTGGGTCAAGCAATACTAACTTGAGTTAGTACTGCTAGACACCATTTGATTCCTTAAATTGGTTTTAAATTTCATTCTTAGGTTTATTAAGGTAATATTTATGGTCTTTGATTAGGTTTAGACAAGAGTTGATCAATTTTTAGCATAAGCAGTTGAATTTTAAGGAAATTAGTTTAGTTACTTAGGTGTTGCTAGCTTAAGTTTAATCTAGTTGCTTTCATTTCTTTATTTACTCTTGCTTTGGTTAGTATAGAGTAGTAGCACATATCCTTAAGCCTGCATTTGTGCAAATTAAGTTTTGGTCATCCAAGTGCAAATTGCATTAGCAGCACAAAAGGTCAATAGGCCATTTTCAATCTTTAAGTTCAGACTTTTTAATTAGTTGTTAGGTCTTAATTTTTAGTATACTAGTAGATTTTAGGCTAATCTTCATTTGTTTGCACTTATTTTAGTCTAAAAAGCTTAATTGGTAATCTGTTTTTAGCTTACAAATTAGCAATTTGTCTTTTCAAAAAAAAACAAAAGTAACTCAGCATGTACTGAGTAAATAAGCTGTTTTCAAATAGCTTTTTCTTTGTCCATTATCTTTTTAAAATAGTTTTTAAGACCTGTTTCAAGTAGCTTATTGGTCATAGTTTAAGTAGGTGTAGGGCTTATAGCCATAAGGATCCAATAGCTTGTCTAGAAATAAGCTTAAAGTTTCCTCCAGGGACTGTTTGGTTAGCAGTTTATACCAAAGTGCTTATTTGTGATTTTTAGCTTATTGCATTAAAGTTTTGTTTAGTTACTGTCTTAACTAGCTTATTAGGTTAATATTAAGTTGTTAGTAGCTTTTTAGGTCCAGGATTTAGCTTATTTTAGCTTTTCATAAAAAACCAAAATTATTAAATATAGCCTAAGTAGCTTTTTTTCATTGAGCTTTTTCTCTGCTTAATTAAATTTCAAAATGTCTTTTGTTTTCTTTTTTAAATAGCTTTTAGGTTAAGGTTTAAAGTAGTGTAGGACTTATAGTCATAAGGATCTTTTTGAGTGCTTATAATTAAGCTCAAAAGGTGCCTTTTGGTCTGTTTGGTGACAGTTTCTCTTTAAGTGCTTATTTGATTTCTAAGCTTATTGCTTTTAGTACGTTGCTTATTTTCAGCTTATTAGGGTAGTCATAGTATCTTATAGCTTATGAAGTCTTAGTTTTAGCTTATCTTAGTTTCTAGCTCATTTAGTTTTGTTAAACGTAAAAAAAATGGTTAAGTATAGTTTGTCTGATTTTTAAGCTGTTAACTAGCGTATTAGTGATTTAGAAAAAAGTTGTTTTCACAAAAACAGCTTATTATAAGCTGTTTTACAACTTTGCTTTTTAGGTTTTTGCAAAAAATAAAAAAAGGGAAAACCAAGGAAGTTGGGGGTGAGCAAGACTCGAACCCCCGACCTCAACCTAGTCTCTCCCTTTTATAGCACTCAACACACACACGCCTCACCACTGCACCCTTGGGACTTTTACGTCTCAAGGTGCATTTAATAATCTTTTACCCCTTTTTTGAAGTTTAGTATAAATAAGCAATTCGATTGCTTATTTGAATTTTCCTGGCTTATTTAGTTTTGCTATTTAAGATTTCTTATTTTTCCTGCATCTTGCTTAAAACTTGGTATTGTCTCAAGTATATACGTAATAATATCCAATGTATATAGAAAATTACTAAAAAACTTTGAGGACAAAGATTTAAAGTAAAAATCTACACAAAAATACTACACGTTTAACCGGTAAGTGACTACCGGGTCGTTTTCCCAAAGACTTATGAAATTGAGACCTCGTTTGTTATTTGGACAATGATTTGAATTGGTTTAAAGATGATTGATTTCTAAATTCCTAATAGTGAGCAAATTAAGGCATGATTTAAGCTAACTACGAAAATCGTTAACGGGATTAAGAAAACGCTACAAATAAGCAATTGAACTAAATTTAAATCCTAAATGCTTTTCTAAACTTTTTCTAATCCTAAATGACTATTTAAAAGTAAAAAAGCTAAGGAAATTCTAAACCGAGAGTGATTTAAGCTTAAAACCGAAGAAAACGAGAACGGATATGAAAACCCGTTCTTTAAAAAGTGAACTTTCAAAATATTAACCCTAAGAAAGTAAATTTCAACCTAAGCCTAGAATATGATGAAAGAAAATTTTATAAAAAAGAAAATTATTTTTTTGATTATTTTTCTATTTTTTATGATTTTTTAAAGTTTTTAACTAAATTAATTCACGAAAAATATAAAACTTTAAGGTAAAAATCCTAAAAAATTTCTAAAAATAGTTTATGACTCTGTACCCACGATTCTTCAAGATAAATGGTGTAGAGTCGTAGTCTTATCTGTTTCTTCTCCAAATGAGCCAAAGTCAAATGTATTTCCTCCAAATGCCATCCAAGTGCTAAAAACATGAAAAGAAACGATTAAGCACATAATCTAGGCATATTTGCATGATTTAGTAGGTTAAATGACCCTGAAATAGTGTATAAAATGACACATCATCATCCACTTTCTAAGCCTTCCACCGGAACCATTCGTATCAATCCTGATTAACAAAAAATATCAAGAATTTAGATGAATAATCAAATACTCCCAACAAAAGCTGGATACGTATTTACTAATATTTAGACAATGCATTACAAATATTTCTACCGATAGTTGTTCCAAGTTATAAAGTTACTCGAGCCTTTAAATAGAAATTGTAACATTTTGTGCCACATGTTTATCGAATGACCAAATGGAAAAGCAACCTAAAGCATTTAAAGCAGTAAACTAATCCTTTTCATCATCACAATCTATTAATACAAATAATGTCTAAAAATGTTATTTATAGTTTTTGACATCTCAACGTTTTAATAATAACAAAATGTAAAAACGTTTATAAATTATTAATTGTAAAATTTCATTTCTAAGATTAGTGATCACTTAAGGTATGAACAAACATATCATTAAGTATGATTAGTGATCAAGAAAATATTTTTCTCTCATCCATTATATTTTTACAAAAGATTTTCACAAAATTAATTATACAAAATATTTTCTAATTAAAAGAAAAGTTTTATTAAAAACTTAAAATTTAAAATTCAAATTTCCCTCCCCCCCAACGGAAGCTTCTACACCAGATACAACCTTTCCCATAAAAAGACAAAAAAGGGAGCGGAGTTTAGGTGGCGGCCCCCTTATATATATGGGACCGCCGGGACTGCCACCAGTGACCGTTAATTTCTCATGTCTATAAATACTGGTCCACCCATTGCTGAAAATCATTCCTCTTTGCACGAAATTTTTCAGTCTCCTCTTTCTCTCTCTAAAACTTCTTTCTCTCATTAAATATCTTGATCACTAACATACTTAGATATTGTTTCAAGTGATCTTATCTTATCTTCTTCATCTCATCTTTCCTCTATATCATGTGCAAGAGAAGAACACTCGTATTCGCCAAGAAACGAAGTGTTGATTAGTGATCTCTCCTCTCTTCTTCTAAGTTCCAAATCTCTATTGTATTTATTGTTGGGATTCTTGATTTGATGAGACAGAGTGAATAAAAGAATGAAACAAAATGACTTAAATGCAAAGCTGAAATTCTTCAAAAGATGGAAGATCTTGAAGATTCTAAAAGATCTCCTAATTCATATAAAAAATATAGAAAATAATATTTAAAGTGTAAAAGATATTATTTGTTCTTATCCTTTGTAAAACCTAATATCTCTAGTATATAAAGAGATATAGGTCGTGTAGATTTATATACACAGAAAAGAAAATGTGTGTGTGTGTATCTCAAGATGTAGACGTCTAATTTGTGTGGTGTAGCCTCAAGATCAAGGTAACTTGATCCTTGTTACAGGTGGTAACATTATCTATACTGATCATATAGATTTGAGGCTTGGTGGAACGTATGGTAATAAAACCTTGTTCAAATAACATTAATGTTCTTTATTTAATTTCGCTTTGCATATTGTTATCATTGTTATTGCTAATCCTAGATATAGTTCTAAACAAACTGAGCTTAAACGATCTAAGGAGTTTTATCAAACTCTACATTTATCTTGTGTATTTGTGTGATTTGGATATTGTGTAGATCTGATAGTGTAGATCTTGTGAGTAGAGGTGTTATCGGGTCGGGTTATCGGGTCTTGTCGGGTCGGGTTGAATCGGGTTTTGATTTTAAAAAACTCACCTGCAACCCGACTTGATAAGGAATCGGGTGATCGGGTTTGGGTGGTATTCGGGTCGGGTTATGTCGGGTCGGGTGATTCGGGTTATCGGGTGTAAATAACATATATATATTATATTTAACTATGAATAAATAAATTATGGCTGAAACTTTCGGACTTGAATCATCATCTTTTTATTTTATTACGTAGGCTATTTTAAGGTTAATGATGTCATGTGCATGAGAATGATTAATTCCTAACTTTTGAATATTCATATCAGCTTAACGATTGAACACTCGATATTTTTGATCATTTCATTCTCAACTTGATAAATTTAGTTTAGCAATTAAACATTAGTCATGTTCTTAAACAGATGATAACCAATGTAGCAACTAACAAGTATGAGCTTAACTTAAAAGATTAAGGTCTATAAAAAATTACATAATGGAGTGTCTTTAGTTAATAAAACAAACTGTGACAATATGTTATTTTCAAACATAGAATTGCTATGCAATTTGTATCCATACTTTGACAATATCTTAAGAAATTACAGAAACTTAAAGTGTATAAAGAAGCTTAGCAGTAGGTAATATTTGATAACTATATTCTCTAATGCACAATGCTTTGTCACAAACTAAGCAACTAAACAACACATAACTTTTAGACCAACTCTCGCAATATGCAGTACAATAAGTACCACTGGTGAGTATAAATTTCATGTATTAAGTAAATATTGTTGAATCACACATTTAATATGTTGTTAATAAAATGCATGTCTTATTGTATATGAAATAAAAATGTCAAAAACTTGTTGTATAAATTTGACGAGTACAAAATGGTGGTAGAGATTAAGTGGATTCATAAGCAAGGATCAACCAAGCTGGACTTTAATACTAAGATTATTAAAAAATAAAAAATTAATTTTCTGGTCTTATCGGGTTGACCTGATAACCCGATAACATTAATTATTCAACCCGACCCGATAACACTATCGGGTTATCGGGTTCGGGTCAAAATAACTCAACAAGATTTTTTAACCCGATTTAACCCGACCCGATAAGCCTTATCGGGTTCAGGTTCGGGTCGGGTCAACCCGACCTTACTGACACCCCTACTTGTGAGTGTGTGTATCTTGTGAAGTGGTAGATTGGTTCTAGCTAAGATTAGGACTCGACATTTAGCTTAGTGTCGGAAAATAACATAAGCGACGTGTAAACGGTTTTCTCCGCCTAAAGGGAGCTTGTTGACATAGTGAAATCTCGAGTCAGATACTCGGGGAGTGGAGTAGGGCGAAGAGGTGCTTCGTAGCCAAACCACTAAAAAATCTTAGTGTCTTGGTTTGGTTGTTTCTATCCTTCTCTCTTTACATTATTATTGTTGTTATCTAGTTCTAGTGTAGATAGTTATTGCTTGTTTATATTGTAAATTGGTTAAACATATAACTCGGATCTAAACATTTTTAAAAGTAAACTTTTAAAACGCTAAAGAACTTGTAAACTATTCAGCCCCCCCCCCCCCCCCCGGCTTTCTAGTTACCACAATTGGTATCAGAGCAAGGTCACTTAAGATTTTTAAAATATATTATATTTTAAAACTTGGATCGATCTATGGATTCTAACAAATATCTAGAAGGGCAATTTATGCAAAGACCGCCACTTTTTGAAAGCGATAGTTTTATTTAATAGAAAAAAAGATTCGAGACATATGTTAAATCAAAAGATCTAGATCTTTGGCATGTTATTACTCATGATGATCCGAAACCAAACTTGATGAGGTTGTCCCTTTTGAAAAACAAAGTGATGAACTTAAAAGAAGGCTTGCGAAAAATAATGAAGCCAAAATGGTTATTTATAATGCTTTGCCAAGAAAAGAATATGAAAGAATTTTCATGTGTAACATGACAAATGAAATTTGGAAAACTTTGTTAATCACCCATCAAGGTAATAGTCAAGTCAAAAATAATAATAAGATCGACCTGTTGGTTTAATAATTTGAACAATTAATCATTTCTGAAGACAAATCTATAGATAGTGCTTTTGCTAGATTTAATACTATTATTACTAGTCTTAAAGCTCTTGATGAAGGATATTTTAGTAAGAACTACGTAAGAAAGTTTCTTAGAGCTCTACATCCTAAATGGAGAGCAAAGGTCATGGCAGTTGAAGAGTCAAAAGACTTAACATCACTATCTCTTGATGAGCTCAATGGAAACCTCAAAGTCCATGAGATGATCATCAAGAAAGATTCCAAAATAGTTAAAGAAAAAGTTGAAAGGAAATCTCTTGCTTTAAAGCCTAAAAAAGAATCTAGTGATGAAGAGTGTTCGACTTCCGGGAGTGAAGACGAAGAATATGCCATCACGGTAAGAGACTTCAAGAAGTTTTTTAAAAAAGAGGTAGCTTTGTGAGACAATCTCAGAACGACAAAAAGACGTTCCAAAGAAGCCGCGATGATAAGAACGGCAAAAGTAATATAAAATGATTTAGATGCGGCGACCCAAATCATCTTATTGGAGAATGTCCAAAGCCACCGAGAGACAAGAACCAAAGAGAATTTGTTGGAGGTTCTTGGAGTGATAGCAGTGAAGAAGATGATGAGAAGGTCAATAACGAAGCATGTCTAGTAGCTTATGCATCAAGTGAGGTATGTTCATAATCATCTTACTTTAGTAATGAAAACTCATCAATTGATGATTTAGCTTTAGACAACGAATATGATAAGTTATGCAAAATGAGTCTAAAGATAATCACTAAAAACAAAAGGTTAAAGAACACTAGAAATAGCTTAGAAAAGGAAATTAAAGAGTTAAAAGATAAATTGTCCACACTTAAGAAAAACAAGGGAGTTGTTCTCGAATGCACAATTTGCCAATCTCTTAAAATTGAGAGTGAAAAACTCAAAGAAGAATCCACTAGATTAAATAAATTTGAAAAGAGTACACTGCTTAAATGAAATGTTAAGTAGTCAAAAACCCTCCGGTGATAAATTAGGTTTAAGGTTTAATTCATTTGAATCATCATCTAGTGGAACTAAGGAAATAAAATTTGTGAAAGCTCAGAAAAATGTGTCCTCTAATGGAGGTCCCCATTATTATATTGGGCGGCGAAAAGCACTCACGGCGGCCCCCAAAATAAAGTATGGAACCACCACCATGAAAGCCTGAAAATCTATGAAAAGTGTGGTTCTTTCAAAAATCTAATTTTTGGTCCTAGACCAAAAAACCATAATTGTAAACAAAGCCAAAGTTCTCGTTGCTAGTGACATTGAAGTTAAACAATTCTATAAGCTATGTCAAACCCAGAGTTGGATTTTCAAAACCAAAATTTCGATCCAAAAATCAAACTCCTAAAAGATCAATAATAAATTATCTGTGCAAATCACAGCAACCAAAAAGGAATGTTGGTTGACAAAACCAAACCTCGTGGCTTTCCGTGTTAACTTGGAGCTAGGAGATGGCAAATAGGCATCGAAACGACGGGGAAATCGAAACCCGACTGGTTGGGTCGGGTTAGGGGATTTGTTGTTGGCGGGTTTCCGGATGCGGGGTTTTGGGTATTAAAAAGATTTTTTGTTGGGTACGGGTGGGTGACAGGTTTTTTTTGTAATACCCAACCTCGATTACCCGTATATTACCATAACCGTTTACACGAAATCGTACCCGCTTTTATTGCTATTTTAATTAATAAGAGTACACATATATTATATATAATTTTTCCATTTTATTTTTTATATAAGTATATTTATTATCTAAGATATTTAAATGTTGTATATGAATTATTTGAAAGCGTTAAATCATTTGATATGGTATTTGTTTTTTTTAACTTTTAAAATTTGTGAATATATTAGGGTGGTTTGCTTTATTCTATCGGTGGGTTTTAGTGTGACTTAACTTTTGATACTCGTCATTTTGTCCATAGGATATTTAATTAAGAATACCCGATACCCGTGGGGAAACCCGAAAAACCGATGGATAATATTAACCAGGTACCCAACGGGTAACGGGACGGGTACGGATGTGGATATTATAAACGGGTGCGTGTACGGGTTCACTAAAACCCGCCCCGAACCCGACCCGTTGCCATCCCTACTTGGAACAACTTTCCTCGTCAAAGTTATATGTCATGGGAAATGTGTCTTCCATTTCCACATCCCAACCAATTGCATCAAATGCAAGGGATGTTTAGCACTAACAACTTTGGACCCATGAAATATTGGGGACCAAATGTTTGAGTTATTGTCTTATATAAATAGATATGCCTTGGAGTCGACTTGGAACCCGACGAATGGATTAAAGATAGCGGATGCTCTTAAACATATGCGGGTAACCGAAAGCTCTTCTCATTACAAGGCATAACATTGGAATTGGGTAACGTCATTTTTGGTAGTTAGTAAACTTTCGCGATTAACATCGATTGGCAAAAGGTACGAATTTCTATGGACTCTTCAAGTAGATTAATGCAGAACATGTTGATAACTTAGGATTTAACTTGTTAAGTATAGGACAAATTTGTGATCATAAGTCGTAGTAGTAACATTCCTAAAAAGATAGTGAAAAATTCTATGGATGTAAAGGTCATAGGTAGAGGTATTAGGAAGAAAGGCTTAGATGTTGATGAAGTTTTAGGGATATAAGCTAAGATAAAAATTTGTTCTTGCTTACGATTGATTGGAAAATTCCACTCTGTGGCATAGGAGATTAGGTCACGCTAATATGTGTCTCATTCAATCGTTAGCATCTAAGGAACTAGTTAGAAACCTACCTAAGTTTAAGTTTGATCAACATTTTTGTGATGCTTGCAAAATGGGAAAACAAGCCTCGACGATTTGGAACAAAGCTAAGAAATATAGTCTCAACGATAGATGCTTTAGACTTCTACCTATGAGATCTCTTTGGACCATTCGCCGTTAACGATGTTAAGGAGGAAACCGTTAACCTTAGTCGTAGTAGATGACTATTTAGGTATACTTAGACTAGATTCCTTAAGGATAAAACCGAAGCTTTCGATTCAATTCAAAATATTTAGTAGGAAAATCCAAAACCAACTAGGTTGTTCTATAGTGTCAATAAGAACCGACCACCGGTATTTTTTTGAGTATTTGATAATGAGGTGCCAATTTGGAGAGTTTTGTAATGCCAAAGGTATTACACATAACCTCTCGGCTCCCACGCACTCCTCAATCAAATGGCGTGGTCGAAAGGAAAAATAGGACACTTCAAGAAATGAGTAGGACTATGTTGAATGAGCAATCGTTACCACAAAAGTTTTGGTGTAACGCCGTAGATACTTCAACATATATTCTCAACTGAATTCTCATTAGAGCCATTCTAGGAAAAACACCTTATGAACTCTTAAGAGGTAGGAAACATACTCTTGACTATTTTCGAGTGTTTGGAAGCAAGTGCTTCATATTAAACACCAAAGACTACCGTACCAAGGTTTGACCCAAGTCATACGAAGGTGTTTTTTAGTTACTCCTAAATTATAAAGCCTACATAGTCTTAATAAAACACACTAGGAAAAATCGAAGAATCACTCAACGTGACTTTCATGAAATCCTCCCACCCTCTAAGACATCACCCTTGGTGGATGATGATTAGATGATGAAGAAAGTGTTAGGGCAACCAAAAAGAAAACCTAGAAATGTGTTGAGATGAAACACTAGAAATTGATAAAATAGTCATTATTAAGGAATCTAGGAACCCATCCTTAGAAAATGTCAAGGAAAACCTTAACAAAGAACCACTTAGGTCACAAGCTCAAAACCAAAGTAACTTCTTTTGTTTTATATCAACTATTGAACCTAAGAATGTGAATGAGGCTTTAGGTGATGAAAGTTGGATAGTCGCTATGCAAAAAGAATTAAATCAATTCAGTGCTAACGACGTTTGGGAGTTAGTTCTACTGTAACACCCCCAAAAATGTGTCGCAACGGAAATATGTCTGGGGGCGTTACTTCATAATACAATGCAACAAGATACAAGGAACGACCTCTAAATGTGTCTGTTTGAAAAGTAATCTCGTTGATTTCTCTTGAAATTGATAGAACATTTGTCCCATAATTGCATCACAATGAAAAGCTTGAAAATAACCCAACGAGATTTGATCGTTTGTATGTAAGTAGAAATCCATAAATGATATCTTGTCAATTTTTGACTCCATTGCACATCAAGTAAGCCAAGCATCTAATTCACCTGAGAAAAACAATGCTTAAAAGTGTCAACATTAAAGTTGGTGATGGTTCATAGAGTTTAGAGTTGTGTAAGTATAAATGAAATGTTGGATCCCAAAGATTTATAAAGTATGTATGATTATTTCAATCCTTATAATAATCGCCCAAAAATGTAAGAGTAAATGTAGAACCAAAAGAGTCTAGTGTTTATTGCTTTGCCGCAATATAATGAAAAGTGTTCAGAAATTAGTAATGTTCAATAAGTTTAGTTTGGGTCAGTGTATGAGAGCGTTGATTTTCGAATGGTATGGGTTACTATAACAATACATACCACTTAAATAATAATCTAATGTTGCTCTAAGCTCCATAAACATGATGCTCGACCATTTATTTTATGCAAATTAATGCAAAATAAAGGCCCGTGTAGATGTTCAAACCCGTAAACATCCAAATTGTTCCGACATGTATGCATTCGTTGTTTCAGTACAGTCGAAACTAGTGAGAGCTACTCACCCGAACAGGGATGTCAATCCCAAATAGATCTATTTATACACTCGCGCTTCCTCAACCGGTCCTCCGGTCAAGAATTTAACAGTTCATGATAATGGGCAATGGTGGGTTATGTTACTTAGGCACATGTAAACAGGAGATGATAACCGAAAACACTTGCGTCCAATAAAAATTTACTGTTGTATTCTGTGTTTTTAATGAATTGCAAAATCAAGTATGTAAACCAAGTGTGTAGAATAGTATGTAAAAGATATTGTAAACGAATATGTAAACAAGTTGTATTGAGCATGTATTCTCCCCCGAGATTTGTAAAGTAAATGTAAAACAAGTGAAAGAGGGGCTATAAACTCACATCGATGTTGAAGAACGATTGGCGGGAATGTACACATTGAGTACAAGACGAAACGGAAACTGAAACGGCTCGACCAAGAGGTTGCGGTTTATCTTAACGGATAAGTCCCACTAGCCTAGGATAATGTATTTGGATTCTTTTCCGATAAATGATTACATCAACGCGACGCGTTGATAAAAGATTTAGATTTAAAGTGGTAATAGTTTGGTGGTTGGTTAAATAAATAAATCAAAAGTAGACGCAAGGTGTGTAATATATTACATAATGAGAAATGACCAAGTATATAATTCATACCTTGAATTATATAACAAGATACACACCCAAAAGAATAACTCGAAGCGTATTTAGTACACGACATGCGTTATATTTAAAAGGTGACAATTAAAATAAAACAGTCTAATCATATAATACTTCCAAGTATTATATAAGAAAAATAATAAAAATTAAAGAAACTAAATAATTCGACACGTTCCCGGATATCCCCAAATGATTTAATGGAAAGTTTCTTTATAAAAATGAACACACGTTTTAAATCTGCAAATTATGTTAAACGACGTTTTTAAAACTCTTACAATAGTTATGATGTTATTTTCTAGTTGCTAATTATAAAATATAAGATTATTTTATAATTTAATACATTGTTTCCTCGATGGGTTGCTAGAATATTTATCCCATTTGTAAAAGTATAGTTTCCGTTTGTTTATCCGGTTATTGATATATTACGAATTAAAAATCTTGAAATTATATAACTTAACCCTTTTTCAAATAATACATGTTGAAATTTACTCATGTGTTCAATATATATGATTAGGCAAGATTAATTAATACATGACACATTTATTTAACCATTTTAAACCACCAATATATATATCCGGTTTATTATTTATAAATCTCGCGATAATATTTAATTATCGTTTATTAAAATTTTGTTATACCAAACGCACCCTTTGCGGTGCAGCTGTCAAAACAAACGCCCCTTTTCAGTTTTCTGTTACGCCAAACGCACCCCATGAGGTGCTGCTGCTAAACCAAACGCATCCTTATTGGTTTCTTTGTTACCCCAAACACCCCCGCTGTTAACCAAACGCACCCCTTGGGTGCTTCTGCCCAAACCAAACGCACCCTTATTGTTAACTGCACAACCAAACACCCCTTTTGGGTGTTATCCCGCAAACCAAACGCGCCCTATGGCTGTTTACAGCCATCCAAACGCACCCTTGTGCGTGGTTTCATCAAACAAACGCACCCTATGCCTATGTTATAACACAAACCAACGCCTCGTTGGTGGTGGCTGATAAGCCAAACGCACCCTAATCTGGTGCTTATCTCCGAAACCACACGCACCCGGCTGTGAACCACAACAACCCGAACGCACTCATGTTTTACTATAACCCAACCGCACCCTTTTGCGGTGGTGAGACACAAACCAGCCGCACCCTCGTGGTGCGGTGGTTGTCATCGAAACAAACACCCTCGTGGTGTTAACATATGAACCGAACGCACCCTTTTTGCGTTTTATAAACAAAGCCGAACGGACCCTAGTGGTCTTAGCCACAAAAACGTACAGACACCCTCGTGGAGTGTCGATGAAAATGATGGTGGTGATAAGGGTGAGGTTGTTGCGATGATGATGGGACGAGGGGTGCGGCGGCTGTGGTGGAGATGGTGGTGCGACTGTGGTGAGCATGGCGGAGGTGATGGTTGATGTGGTATGGAAGTGATGATGGTGCGATGATGTTATGGTTGGTGGATCGATGGTGGATCGATGGTGGGGTGTGGTAGGGATGGCGTGGAGTGGCGGTGGCATGGGCGGTGGGTTCGCCGGATTTTGGCCGGAGTACCAGTGGCGGCGCCGGGATTTAGAGAGAGGGTGAGAGTGTGTTTTGGTGATATATATCAAAATGAAAACCCTAGTTAATAATGCTATAAAAATTTTATATTTAAATATTAAAACTTTAATATGAATGATAAGTTTTATATATAGTTAGGTTCATTTTGTAACATTTTTTATATAGTTTTGATAAAAGTGGTTCGGGACTCGTTTGGACGACTTAACGGATGATTCGAGTCGCGAAACTCGCGCCATTGTTTTTCAAATCATTTTTCCGATAAAAATGAGTATTTACTTGATAGCATTTCATAAATATTTTTATAACATTTATAAAAATATCCGTTACTTATTTGGTAACCCGATTATGTCTCGTCCGAAAGTAAAAATAGAAATAATTTTTTTAACCCGTATATTTGCGTTATCGACAAACGTTTTTAATTAAATTGCTAAGTATTTTATTAAATATCTTTATTTAATAAAACGTGATAATTAAATATAATTTAATTATTTTCTCGTTTCTAAATCTTGCGAGGGCATTTCAGTCACTTTCTGACTGTTTTCAGGTCTCGGTCAAAACTAAAAAGTTGTCAGGAATGTCGTTTTACATCAAATTGCTTTAGAGTCCGAATAATGAAAACGTGGTTTAGCTGCTTGTTTTTGATAATTCAACCTAGGAGTAACTTATATCTCCTTTAAAATTCCGAAATTTCTCGGATGTTACACTTTCATTTCGATTTTCCTACTTGGGTTGCTGATAGGGAGTCCTTAAACTTGTGATTTTCCAAAATCCCTCGATTAGTTTCTCATTGATTCTATGTTTTAGGTAATATCCTACGGCATGGGAACTGGAACCTCCTGCTGGCTCATCCTCTTCATTCCTCGTGACACTTTCCCTTTCCCTTTTGGTTGACTTGTCATCAGTCTTTCTTTCGACATCTTTTTTCGTGTCAATTCCCTTAGGGGGTTCTTCTTCATTATGTTTACCAGGCTCCATTACGCATTTATCAATTGGCCTGTTGTTTTTTCCGTTTTCTTCTTCCTCCATTCAATTGATTAAGATAGAATTGACGTTCTTAGTGATGGGGTACCTAGCATCTTCCTTAATTAATATTTGTTCCAGAGTTCTGCTGGCTGTGAGTTCCTTAAGAAGAAGTCCAAGCATTTCTGCCATTCTGTCGTTGATCTCCTCTTGCTGTTTGAAGATAACGTTTTCAAACCTCCCTATCCTTTCGATGTGTGCTGCCATGTAGTCTCGTACTCGAGCCTCAAAACTGGTTTCTAGCGCTTAGGGTTGAGGGTTTGGGCGGACACGTTCACGAAAAGTGAAAGAATTTTTCCTTGGTGGCTCACTAAGGTCTCGTGAAATGGGGCTCGAGGAAACTGCTTTAGCATAGGCTTGAGGGGTGTGTGTTGAGCTTGTTTTAGGTGTTGGTTACGGCCCTTTTAACAAAAAGTTAATTTGGTCTTCAAGCTCAAGAAGTCGCCGGTCAGGCATTTTTGATGCATTTGAAGAAACGTGACTGCATGAAACCTGTTTGCATAGTGTACGTAAAGATCCTTCCTCACCCTCATGGTCCGTATAGAGCGAGTTCTTAATATTTTCTTAAGATTCAGCTGGCGTTTTAATCGCAGATTTTGCTGTCGGCGGCTCTCGTCTAGCTAGCGACGATGCGTCGGGGGGTCGACGTTAAGTAAAGGAGACACAAATCTCAAAAAATTTGGATTTGAAATTCAACGCAGGGACGATGCCATGATGAGGGAATTTATGGAGTAAGTCCTTGAAACGAGTCTATGCTTAAGAAAGAGATTCTCCTTGATGTTGTTGGAACATCAGGATGTCATTTTGGAGTTTTGCTGTCCTTCCCGTGGAAAGAATTGAGAAAGGAAACGAGTAGTAAGATCCCCCCATGTTGAAATGGATCCTGCTGGAAGACGTTCAAGCCAATTGCTTGCTTGATCGCAAAGGGAAAATTAAAATAAATGCAAGCGCGTTCTTTCCCTATTTTCAACATCAAGGTCAAGTAAGTTCACAAGTTTTAAGAAATCCTTGAGATGTTAGTTTGGATCCTCGGACCGAAGCCCATGGAATGAGCATCTGTTTTACACCAACCGAATGGTCTCGGATCAAAGAGGCACCACATTGTTCTCTTTGGGGATCTCAATGGTGTTCCTGTAGCCCTCGTGACTAGGTTTGGAGTAATCTCCAAAAGTACGGATAGGATTTTCGTCTCCTATGGAGGTCAACGACAGTGATTTACGAAACAAATAACACAAAAAAAGATAGACTACGAGAAAGCTAATATACTGAAAATAAAATCTCACTTGAAAGGATTCAAGCGAGTAGACCTATGTTAAACAATGATCGAAACCTAACTATTCCCCATGCAGCGGGGCCTAAAACTTGATGCGGTCGTCGTAGGACTTCAACAAGAAGTTTTACAACTCCCTAGGCAGTGCACCTAATTATTGTAGTGTAGTATAGGCAAGACTCGGGGGCTGTTATCGTTCTCTAGGGGAATAGGTTAGGAAGGCTTGAACATAATCTAACAAAGGTCTACGGGGCTGAGAGAATATTCTTTTTGTATTTTTATGTTTTTATAAAACCAAGTAAATATCATGGTTTTAAGAGGTTGGTTTGTTTTATCTAATTAAACTAATAATAATAAAATAAATCTAAACTACTTTGGTGATAAGTATATGATAAACGAACGTATTTACTTAATCATGCATTATTCCTCAGATTGCTTCTTTTAATCCTGTTGCTTTGTCACACTTGTGATGATTTGTGTAAGTATTTCCTAAGTCATGAACGAATTATACGAACCCACTGTCTATGTAATATTCCGTTAAGGCAACGCACAAGTAAGGTAGTATGAAGACTATTACAAGTCCCCTAAGAGTACATTACACGCATTTGAAATATCTTAAGAGGGATTAACCACATTAGTGGTAAGGTAGTATGAAGACTGTTACCGATGGTATCCTTTCTACACACTCGCATTTCCCTAGACGTCTATGCCAATTTTATATCTTATGGCCCGTTTTGTAAAGCCTAACGGGCACATCCATCACAAGAAAAAACATTAAAAGGATTCGTATGTGTTTAAATACACATACCTTTTACCTAATAAAACGAGCTAAAAATACCAATAATGACCAAAAATACATATAAAATGTATTGTATATGTGTATTTCGTGAATTGTGTCTTGCAGGTATTGATATGTCACAAAAAGGACAAAAACAAAGCAAAACGGATAAAACCGAGCACGGGAATGGAAAGAGCGTGAGAAATCAAGGCCGAAGGCGTATCCATCCTTAATGGGCCAACCCGTACCCATTTTAATGGGCTGGGTCAGCCCATTAAGCTTTATACCTTATAACACAAGCTTTAGTCCACTTACTAAATCTAATAATCCAATCCATTAAAACCTAAAACCCTTATCCATATTTCCTAGCCAAGCCCAAATCCACCCAATACCTGGTCAAAGCCCGAGTTAAAGTTATAACACACAGGTTAAGTTACTGTACATCTTCTTTTTCCCTCCTTCATTTTTACAACAATACATCACATGCAGGGTTAATCAATTTCACCCCACACACACGGCCTTTTGCTTCTAAAAGCCTGACACACACCTGACAAATCACTTATGACATGCTGGCAATCACCAAGAACATCATTGGTTGAAGATGCGTGGAAGTAATCCAATGGAGTAGATTGATGATTTGAAGAGGCGGTTTGGAATCAAGGGATGAGATTGAAGCTCAAGGAAGCTCCTACCCTTCTGGATCCTTCCTCTCATGACTATATAAGGAGGCCTCCTCACACAGTGATGATCATCTAGATTATTAATGTTTTGAGTAGCTTATTAGTATAGTTTAGCTTATTGTTCTTCTTAATATAATTTCTTATTTCAAAAGCATGTAAACGTTTGATTATTAATAAAAGTATCAGTTTCATTTTAATTGTGATTTTAAATTCTTTTTTTTACCTTTATGAATCTTAGCTAAAATGTGTTTGGATACTAGCAAATAAGCTCAATAAGCTCTCTCTATTACTCATAAGCTAAGTTTTCATTCAGTTTAGCTTTCTAAAAGCTAAACTGAATAAGGCATTCACTCAAAATACCTCAAACTGTTGAATAAGCCATTTGGAAGATAAGCCAGAAATGGAAGGTCTTATAGGGCTTATTCATAGCTTATTTCTTAAGCAGCTTATAGATAAGCTCCTTTGAGCATATTTTGATCCTTGTTTGAGCTAGGATCAAGGTACTTCTTCTTTTACTATTTTCTAGCTTAATATCTGTTTTGCTTATCAATCTGCTTATTTGTGCTTATAATTGCTTAATTTTGCTTAATCTGTCTTATTATAGCTTATTGTGTTTAGTTTTTAGTCTAGAATAGTTTAGTTTAAGTTTTAGCTAAATATGTCCACTTATTAGTTATTACAGCTTATTAGGGTAGATTATTATTAAGTGCTTATTTCTCCTAAGTTTTTGCTTATTTGCCTTTGTTTACTTTTGATCCTAATCGGTTTTCATAGTTTGAAGCTTATAATGATCTGATTTAGTTTCAAAATGAAATTTCTAGATTTAAAGGGGTGTTTGGGTCAAGCACTTTTGAGATGAGAATTTGAGTTAATACTATTTTTAGGTAACAAATTAGTTTCACAAGCTCTTATTAAGTCTTAGTGCAAGTTTTTATAAGCTCAGATTAGGTATAGTTAAGTTGTTAGGTAGTTTGTTCAAAATCCTAAGTTGCTAGCTTAAATAATGTGCTAAACTACTTATTGGTTATTTTAATAAAATGAGTGCTTAAAGTGTTGTTTTTGTGGTTGATTTGAGTTTCTTTTGCATCAAGTATAACCTGTATTGAGACTTAAGACCTTGGGAAAACCTTTTGAGAACTATAGTGCAAAAACTGTCAAATAAGTTAATAGTTTAGCTCTTTAAAAGTCTAATTGTGCAGGTCAATTGTGATCAAGTCTTAGCTTATATTGGGGTGATTTTGATTAAAGTGAGCTCATAGTGGACTCAGTCAAATCTGTTTTCAGCTTTTAGATTGTTAAAATGGTTTTAGGGTCTTAAAAATTAAGCTCCAAGTTGTCATCAAAAAGCCAAAAAAGAATAAGAGTAGTCTGTCATTTAAACTTGTTTCTTTCTAGCTTATTTTCTAAACCCATTTGCTTAATTTTAGCTTAATTTAGTCATTTGAGTATAGCTTCTTATCTGTTTTAGGTTTTCAGCTTATTTAAAGTGCTTATTTGTCCTCTAGTTTAGCTTAAAATCTTGTCTAAGTCCTTCTAAACTGATTTTGAATCTGTTGTCTTTTTGCTTTTTAAATACTTATCAGCTTATTTTGTTAGCTTATTCCTGCTCATTAGTGCTAATTAGGTCTAGGATTTGGTCTGTTTTTAGCTTATTGGTTTGCCATTAGCTTATTGAATCTTAAAATCTCAAGCAGTTTAGCTTAAAATCATTTAGTTTAGTTTTAGTTAGCTGTCATCCTTTATAGCTTATTTCTGGCTTATCTATTAAGTTTTAGTAATATGTCCTTTTATTAAATTAGCTTATTTTTACTTATATTTTAGCTTTTTCAAAAAGAAAATTAAAAAAAATATTTTATAAAAAAGGGTGGCCACAGGTTTCGAGCCTGTGACCTCCCCCTTAACACACCAACACCCTTACCAGTAGCGCCCTTGGGATTTTTCTGTTAGATGCTTACTTTAGTTAATTCATATACACAGTTTAGGTTTTGAGCTTATTGAGCTTTTTGAATTTTCACAGCTTATTGGAATAAGTTGTGAATTCCATTTTTCTTCCAAAACCTTCATAATTAATTTAAGAACTTTTCTTAATTTTTTTCATAATTTTCAGTTTTTATTTAATATTTTAATTAAGTTTTTAGTTTAATTAGCTTTAAAAATAGTTTTAAAATTAATAAAAATACAAAAAAATAAATTTTCTTTTTTTAAAAATTAATTTTATCATTTTAGCTTAGAAATTTGCATTTTGAAATTTTAAAGTTTTATTCTGTCTTATTTGGTTATATACTTAGTTGTTAATTGGTGTTTATTTACTTTTAAACGCCGTTAGGTTTTTAAATTGTTTTAATTTCTAGGTTAGCGTACCTTTATATGCTTTCCCTTTGCATTTTTAGGTTTAAAACCCAAAATTGAAAATATTTGATATTCGAGCATCAAACAAAATACCTTCGCGGATTTCAAATTGAACTCTTGTCGGGATACGACATCCGGGAGATAAAATATTGCTTGTCCTCAAGCAATTTTCATATCAAACGGGATACTCTCTATACTATAATTAATTTGAGATATTTAGGATATATATATACATTATATATAGACTATTTGGATCGAATCAAATTTTTGGCGCCGTTGCCGGGGAGAGGTGTACAATTTTCGCGAAGTATTTGAAATTAGTGCCTTGAAGATCCTTCCCCGTGAAGTTATCGTTTATAATTTTCTGTTTTCTTTTATAAAACCTTAAAAATACAAAAATATTTTGTTTTCAATTTATTTTATAAAATACCAAAAAAATGAAAAACTAAAAAATAACCGTTGTGTCACTTGTGAAAACGGCTAACCTTTAGATTAACAAACTATAAGAGAGGTTTAAGGAGGGTTGATCCTACGAACTTCGACCTGAAAGGAGAATGTTTTTAAAACGCTTCGCGCTTACCCGATCCTCCACTTCTCTATGCGTTTTCTAGAGAGCTACCGTACACTTGTTCGATTATTGGTTACAAAAAAATATTTTTGTTCTATCTTATTTTATCATATTTTGTTTTTAGTGCATGAGCACTCGCTCTACATCTTCTAATCTATTTTCTCCGCTTAGAGACCCCGAGAGTCTTATTCGACGAAGGAATTTAGGTAAACCGTCATCTCTTTTCGAATTCGAAGAAGTTATGAGCATTCCTCATAACAATCAGGGACCGCCTCCGATGGTGACACCTAACGGGCCAGCTCCCCGATCGATGGAGGAGTTGTGTCAACCGTCTATAAATGACGGGGCGGACCAATTGCCCCGATTCCAATCAAAGCTACGGATTTTGGACTTCGTCATCACATGATCCAACAAGTTCAAAATACTTGCCAATTTCATGGGTTACCGGGCGACGATGCCAA
>BQNB010109512.1:0-21073 GCA_026074375.1 Tanacetum coccineum
TTTATGAGTTACTTGTTGTGTTACATGTTGTCCTTGCACATGGCGATGATTATACTAACGGAAATATGTTGTTACAGTAATTTGTGTCTTACTGTCTTATGGAACAGTGTCTTGTTTTGAAACGACCCGTATCTTGGCGGGGCATCACGAAGTTATGTTTGTAGTCGCGGCGGGTCAGATACCTTTTATTTGGTTCCCAACTCGCAAGCCTCAACTAAACGATGGTTTGTTGATGTTTGCTTAACGATGTCTGATTATACTAACGAAAATATTCGTATTTTGGCGGGGCATCACGAAGTCGTGTTTGCAGCCATGGCGAGTTTCATACCCTTAAATGTGAACTTAACGATTTGTTGAGGCTTATATACAATCCCGTTTGAATAAGCAGAAATTAATGGGTCGATAACAGAACGGGTATAAAATTGATAGGCCTAGGCGGATCGGGTACAAAGTTGATGGGTCGTGCGCATGCCTTTTGTCCCTTTTGTATAGTTTATATAATTATATTGGCACTTTTGACAATGCCTTTGGCATATTCTTATCTTATGATTTGCTGATGTTTGCTTTGTTGATGTTGCCTTGCATTTTCTTATGCCTGCTTTGCTGATGCGCTAGTAACTTATTATGTTTGCAGCGTTATGTTTGTTTCTGAGTTATGTGTTGGGTTACATATTGTACTTGCACATGGCGATGAAGACGTTATTGCCTCTGTGCATTAATTATTCTGCAAGTATAATATGTTGACGGATCATAACGGCTGAAAGCGTCCTATATCTTGGCGGGGAATCGCGAACTTACGTTTGCAGCCATGGCGGGTCGGATACCCCTTTCTTCGGTTCTACACTCGAAAATATGAGTTAAACGGTTTCTTAGAGCTTATATACAATCTTTGGACAACGCCTTATGCGTAGGCTTATGTTTTGCTTTGCTGATGGAGAGGCGGATGAGATCCGCTATTTAACCGCGGTATGTCTTTGTGATATGGGGGATGTGTTTGTGGTGGATGAGTGTGTTAGTATATGGTGAATTTACAGCTACTGTACTTCTCCCCCTTATGCGTGTGTTTACAAAGCTCAGCTAAGTTACCTCATGCCATAAGTTGTTGTGTTCGTTTTACCATTACTTTAGTTGTAATCTGTTTCATCAGCTTTCGTGTTTCAACAGGACACCCGTGATGTTATGCAATCTTTGTTAAGGGGCTGTGATGAGTTTACATGGGTTCGGTTAAAGTTGAGATTGTCTGTAACTTGGCGTGGCAACCTATTAGGTTTACAGCCATGCCGGATCTATCCTCTTTTTCTCGATTAGTTCCCTATCCGAGCCTCATAGAATTCTCCGGTTCCACACTCGAAAATCTGAGTTAAACGGTTTCTTAGAGCTTATATACAATATAAACAAGTTGTAAATAGGTATCTTCTTATTTCTATTTACTTGATTTATGTATAAAATCACTAGGCAGTACCTTTACGGCTTTAATTTAGTTGTGACTTTGTGTATATCTATGTCTCTGTTATCAAAAAATGTTAACTTACCAATATGATCATTATGCATTTTGCAAGGAACAAACACATTATCCTCTCACGCTACATCTCATATGTTGGATTTTGTGGTGTTGTTAGAGCCTTAGAGGTACTAAATGATTTTAGATATGAATGCGTCATTAAATTTATAGTTACAGGCGAAAGTAGGGAAGATTGGACGTTTTGGATAATGGGTCAAAATGGGTTGCTCCGGTTTAGTTGTTCATGTATTTTTTTAGACAGAGATTACAATAGTTGTATGCAGTCTAAAATAAACTAATTGAGAGGTTTTATGTATGAAAATAGACAAAAAGGGACTTTTGAATCAATTATATTGTTATCATGTCTTTATTTGCATACGTACAACTATATGTGGAACCCATATCTCATTTTGCCACCGGGGTTTACCTAATTCTAATATCCCATTTTGCGTAATTACTTTCGTTGCACGAGCCAATTTATGATATTAAAATGTAGGTAGTCGAAACCAATGTCGTAGTGTATCGACTGTTAAACATAAAGCAATAAATAACACCTGATCACATTGTTTGGGTATGCAAGTTTTGCTTTGACTTCAGCACTACTTATGTTGGATGTGGTCTTTTTTGCCCACACATAATAAACTGTTCAATCCTTTTCGAAGCTATATTATCGCGGGGCTTACTTTGGCCCTTCATTACCACCCGTGCAGGGACTGGTATACAACCTCATATAGGCACCACTGACTTCAAGAGTATCTACAGATGCAAGGTACACTTTTCTCACACATAGCTTTTATTTCATTTCTTTCTAAAGTGTTAGGCGCATGAGCCATGTTTTTTAAAGTTTAACCTTTATTTGTATCTTTTTCAGCCAATGCTATCTTTAATTAATTTATTTTTTATCATTTTGTATGCACATGTCTTTATAGCTATATCTAGAAGACAGACTATACAATTTGGTGAAGATAAGAACGATCTTTTATTGTATTTTAATTTTGTAAGGTGGGACATTGTATTTACATGCATAATTCGTCAATAAAATAAACACACTAATAAATATATATATGAATAAATAAGACGTGATTCAAATCATTGTAATCTCATTTGTGTCCTTCCATTTTGTAGTTCATCATGGTCGCAAAAGAGACTAAATGCAACAATTCTCTCGGGTACCATTATCCTCCATCTATTTCTTATTCTTTCTGTTGCGCTGGTGTTTTCCATTCTATGTTACAAAACACTAAAGTTGTCTCTGGCGTCTAACAACAGTTCATGGAAATGCTTTACATTTTCTTACTTTTTACAGAAGCTAATCTACTATGATCTTTTTTAAATCCCTTTGACAAGTTATATTCTTCATGTTTCAGCTTTGCAGGAAAAGATACTTTAATGTCACGTCCCGCCTAATTTTACGAGGTTACCCGGGATTCCGAATTATTCTACACTTGACTAGAAGACTTAGTGGAATTCTATAGAAGGTGGACAAAGGTCTTGGAAGATCTTGGAAGCCCTTGGAAACTCATGGAAGACCTAGAAGCTTCTTGTAAAAGGTTGTAGAATATGGGCCCTTGTAGTAAAGCCCATTTGTAGCCCTAGTTTGTGTAGTATAAATAGAGCCATCCTCATTTAGGGAGATCATCTCATTCTTCACTTGTATTCTCTCTTGTAAAGTTCTCTTTAGCAATACAAATCATTTCCCCTTTCACTTGTGTTCCTTTCTTTAAATCTTTCTTAGTTGCCAAGATCGTTGAGTGTTTAAGAAAGGCTAACTTAGTTGAGGCTAAGTGCCGCACGGAAGACCATTTGTCGAGACAAGTCCGTGACAAGTGGTATCAGAGCCAAGTTGATTCGAGGCAATGATGATTGAAACCGAGAAGAATGCTGCTAGTAGAAGTACGGTTATTGACGAGAACAGGGGTCGGGACGAATTGCGTCATCAACCCAAGAAGAGGGGAACGTCCAAGGACGTTGTGGCGAGTTTGGATCAGAGAGTGGCGGGTGTTGAGACATCCATGGCAGAGTTGAAGAACCAAGTTGAGGGCTTGGAAGGTTTGGACTCTGATTTCACGAGTATGGGGGGGAGGCTTTCGAGTAGCCCTGAATACTCTTAGTGGCGACTTGAAGCGTGAAATCCATGACTTAAGAGATTCGTTCATGGGCGAGATCACGAAGATACGAGAGGAGTTTGGAGATGAGGTCTCCACACTTCATCAAGTCATTGAAGGCTTGCAAGCATATATGGTGTTGTGCAAGCGGTCCTTGGCTAGTGGCGGTAGCAACACTAATCATGGTCCGAAGATTGATGTTCCTAAACCATTACTGTTCATAGGAAAGCAGGAAGCTAGGGCGGTTGATGATTTATTGTGGGAGATGGAACAATACTTGGAACGTGTCAACGTGGTGGATGATGCTTCCAAGATCAAGATGGCGACCCCATACTTGAAAGATACCGCGGCGTTATGGTGGAGACGTCAGTATGGAGATATCGAGCGAGGTACAGCTACCATCGATACTTGGGCTGAATTTGTGGCAGATTTCAAGAAGCCTTCTATTCGGAGAATGCTAAGAACGAGGCAAAGAGTCGGCTTCGTAAACTCAAGCAATCCGGGACGATACGGGAGTACGTCAAGGAGTTTACCTCACTTTTCTTGGTGATTCCGAAGCTTTCCGACCAAGACTCTCTCTTTTACTTTCTTGATGGTTTACAAGGATGGGCTAAGACGGAGTTGGAACGAAGAAGAGTTTAAGATCTCTTTACGGCTATTGCTCATGCTGAGGCTTTGCTTGACTTTAGTACAAGGAGGGAATCGTCTAAGCTAAAAGATCGGAAGGTGAACCAAGAGAAAGATGGGGGAGAAAAGAATGCCCAACTAAAGGTCAATCCTGCACGTAAACCTCCCACCGAAAAGGATAAAAACTTAAAGACGAGCTACAAGAGTGGTGGATGCTTCATATGTGATGGACCTCATCGAGCTCGAGATTGCCCAAGAAAGCAAGCCTCAATGGGATGTCGGCTGATGGAGACGAAGAGGCGAGTGATGGCGGGAGCATGGGTTCGACCAGGATCTTAAATGAAATCAAGGTAAAGACGGAGGTACCGAAGGTTGTAGGAAAAGGCCTACAATATGTGGAAGCAACCATCAACGGTGTTAAAGTTCGTGCTCTTGTTGATTCCGGTGCGACTCATAACTTTGTGGCGGATGATGAAGCCAAACGGCTAGGGATTAACGCTACTAAAGGAAGTGGAACAATTAAGGCGGTAAATTCTCTAGCCAAGGCCATTCATGGAGTGGCTAAGGACGTTCAGGAGAAGATAGGAGAAGGGGAGGGGAGGATTAATTTGTTGGTGGTCCCGATGGATGATTTTAAAGTGGTTCTTGGGTTGGAATTTCTCGAGAAGGTACGATCTTTCCCTATGCCGTTTGCTAATTCCTTGTGTATCCTAGACGGTGGAAAGACTTGCATGGTGAGTACGCAGCAGGATGCTAAAAGTGGAGTGAAGACCCTTTCGGCCATGCAATTCAAGAAAGGATTCAACAAGAGCGAGCCTTGCTATTTGGCGGTAATAAGGCTAGAGACGGATGAGGGTTCAAGTAAAGTGGAAGTACCAAAGGTGATCGAGTGGGTACTTGTTGAGTTCAAGGATGTGATGCCTAAGGAGTTTCCCAAGAAGCTACCACCTAGGAGGGAGGTGGATCATACCATCAAGTTGGAGACGGGTTCCTAACCCTCTGCCAAATCCCCTTATCGAATGCCACCACCCGAGTTGGAAGAGTTAAGTAAACTACTCAAGGAGCTAATAGACGCGGGCTACATTCGACCCTCGAAAGCCCCATATGGTGCCCCGGTGCTATTTCAAAGGAAGAAGGACGGGTCTTTGCGGATGTGTATAGACTACCGGGCACTTAACAAGGTAACAATCAAGAACAAGTACCTTATTCCTCTCATTGCGGATCTGTTTGATCAACTTGGAAAGGCGAGATACTTCACCAAGTTGGACTTGAGATCGGGGTACTACCAAGTATGGATAGCGGAGGGAGATGAGGCCAAGACGACGTGTGTCACTCGGTATGGCTCTTACGAGCTCTTAGTTATGCCATTTGGCTTGACCAATGCTCCCGTGACATTTTGTACCCTCATGAATAAGTTGTTTCATCCGTTCCTTGATAAATTTATGGTGGTATACTTGGACGATATTGTTGTTTATAGTCATACCTTGGAGGAGCATGTCTTGCAATTGAAACAGGTGTTCCAGGTTTTACGAGACAATGAACTTTATGTGAAGTTGGAGAAGTGCTCTTTCACCCAAGATGAAGTCGAATTCTTGGGACACAAGATCAAGGACGGTGGATTGATGATGGAAGGTGCAAAGATAAAGGCTATCCAAGATTGGGAACCACCAACCAAGGTTATGGAGTTGAGAACTTTCCTTGACTTGGTGAACTATTACTGAAGGTTCATCATGGGATACTCGGCCATAGAATCCCCTTTGACGGACCCATTGAAGAAGAACTAAGCTAGGATATGGGACGAAGAGTGCCAAGTGGCGTTCGATAGTTTAAAGAAGGCGATTATGGAGGAGCCAATGTTGAGACTATCGGATGTGACCATGCCTTTCAAGTTACACACGGATGCATCAGAATTTGCTATTGAAGGAGTTCTAATGCAAGACGGACATCCGATCGCAATCGAGAGTCGGAAGTTAAATGAGACGGAAAAGAGGTACACAGTGCAAGAGAAAGAGATGACGGTGGTTGTCTATTGTTTGAGGATTTGGAGGCATTATTTGTTGGGTTCAAGATTCGTGATCAATACGGATAACATTGCCATGAGTTATTTCCAAAACCAAAAGAAGTTAAGTCCCAAGCAAGCTGGTTGGCAAGACTTCCTAGCCGAGTTTGACTACCAATTAGAGTACAAGCCGAGGAAGGCTAATGTGGTAGCCGACTCATTGAGTCGCAAGGCGAAGTTTGCGACCATCACCCAAGCCCAATTCTTCCTCTAAGACCAAATCAAGGAAGGGTTGGAACATGATCCTTTGGCCAAGAAGATCAAAGCTTTGGTAAAAGACGGAAAGACACGAAGATTTTAGCTCAAGGGAGACATGTTATTCACCAAAGGAGATCGGCTTTACGTGCCTAAGTGGGACGACCTTAAGCAAGTAATATTGAAGGAGTGCCATGATTCAAAGTGGGCTGGTTATCCGGGGAGTAAAAGGATGTTGGCATTGGTCGAGGGCACTTACTATTGGCCAAGGATGGAGGACGATGTTGAGACATTCATGTAGACGTGCTTATTTGCCAACAAGACAATATAGAGCAAAAGAAGTTGAGAGGATTGCTAGAGCTTTTATCGACGCCTAAAGGACCACGGGAGAGTGTTTCCATAGACTTTATCACATGGTTGGCGAAGTCAGAAGGGAGTGGAAGTATTATAGTGGTGGTGGACCAATTCTCAAAGTATGGGACCTTTATAGCCACACCACCCGATGTTACGGCGGACGATATGACCAAGCTATTCTTCAAGAATGTGGTGAAGTAATGGGGAGTGCCACATGTGATAGTTAGTGATCAAGATCCGAGATTCACAGGGCGCTTTTTGGTCGGAGTTGTTCAAGATCATGGGGACGGATTTGAACTTCTCCATGAGTTTTCATCCCCAAACACACGGGCAAACGGAAAGGGTAAATGCACTATTGGAGTTCTATCTTCGGCATTATGTGAGTGCCAACCAATGTGATTAGGCTAAACTCCTTGATGTTGCTCAATTCTCTTACAACATGCAACACAGTGAAGCCACGAGGAAGAGTCCTTTTGAGTTGGTCACGGGGCGCCAACCATTGAGACCTAATGACTTAGCCGCATCATACAAGGGGAGTAGCCCAATCACTTACAAGACAATGAAGGAATAGCACGAGCAAGCAGACTTAGCCTGGGAATCGATGGAAAAAGCATAATTGGTATCATAGCCAAGTCGTACCAAAGTACAATTGTTCAAGTTGTTCTCCTAAAAAGTTCTTAAAAGTGTTAGCTGTGCAAAGTTGGTGGGAGTGAGTTCCCGGGATGTTAAAGAGTCAATATGATGTTGTGTAGTGTTCACAATATCACATTCGATGGAAGCTAGATAGAGTAATGGACTTATCTAAATAGTGGATGACAGTCGATGCATGCTGGATCTTAAGTCACCAAAAAAAGTAATGGGCTAATCCAAGATTGAGTGTAGTCACTATACGATAGGATTCAAAGAGTTCAAGGTCGAATGCCCCTTTAAGCCATGAAGCTAGAGTAAAGCCAACTCATTTAAGGGAAGTCGTTCATCGATGCGAATGACCATGCATGAGGTCGTGCATGAATTGGTGGTGGGAGAATGTCATGATCCAAATTCTAAATAGTTGAGTTCTGCTTGGAAGGCATACATGAATGCGAGGGTTCCTGGTTTATTCATGTTGGTCCTGTTGGAGTACCCTAACGGTAAGGGTGTAGTATGTGTCACGAGTAGAGGAATCGATATGGCACTACACTGGTAGGGATTTAGAGCCGCTCCCCTGATGAGTCCAAGGCAGGATGAAACCAGTAAACATTAATTATACGCGGGATGTATAGTTGGT
This sequence comes from Tanacetum coccineum, assembly GCA_026074375.1. Taxonomy (NCBI): domain Eukaryota; kingdom Viridiplantae; phylum Streptophyta; class Magnoliopsida; order Asterales; family Asteraceae; genus Tanacetum; species Tanacetum coccineum. The sequence continues at coordinate 8,109 of BQNB010109512.1, forward strand.
CCTTTCGGTGCAAGGACGCCACGCGAGGTCGAAACAATGACTCCATGACATCAGCCTAACTTGATTCTCTATTTCAATTATTCCAATAAAGTTAAGTAAGTTTTGTATGAATTTGGGTATTTTCAATTCAGCGTGATTAGATATTATACTATTATACATTTGGAAAAAAAGAAAATAAAAAAATGTGAGCGGTAATCAACATAATACAATGCGACCAAACGTGTTACTAGCTGCCTAGATCGTAGAATATTCTAGTAAGGCTGACTTAATCGAGATTAAGTGCCGCACGGAAGATCCTTGTCGAGACAAGTCCGTGACAGGGAGCTGCTAAAGCTGCGAGCGGTGTGAAGCTAGGTGCTGCAGCAGCCGCTGTGACTGCTGCTGCTGGTGCCACAATGTCAGGATCGAAACAAGACGCTAAACAAGCATCCAAATGAAGGGATTTATATAGTTAGATAGGATGCGTTTTGAATAATCCTGTCATGGTGGTTTCTCATCTAATATGTTTGTAAACTTTTGAGGATATTCAAGATGATTTTATTTCAGCTGAATTGATGATGTACGCTTGCAGTATTAACGATAATTTTGTTATATGATGCTTGAAGTTTGCTATCAGTATCACTACAACAAAGCCCTCTTTCCCTGCGCGTTTTTCCCAGCGACATATGTCGATAAGGAGAATAAGTTGCTAAACGACAAAATAATACTCCGACGTGCATTTTTTCTCGTTGAATCCTTTAGTCAATAAGTTATCGAAACGTTTCCCAGCGTCCATGTCGCTGGGGATTGAATTTCATAAAAATTTGATAAAAATTTCAGCGAAAATCTAAACGGAAAATTATCCAGCCTGTCTTTTCCCCCCTGCGGACATGTCGCTGGGGATGATTTCATAAAATTTGATAAAAATTTCATGCGAAAATCTAACCGAGATATTTATCCGCCAGTTTTTCCCAGCGACATGTCGCTGGGGATACTTTTGTTCATTGTTTAGTGCGTAATTAGTCCATAATTGTTGTAGCGTTTGAACTGTACAACTTTCCCCAGCGACATGTCGCTGGGGAAACTTAACAGGCTTATTTATTAGGCTGGCCCGTTTATAAGTTAACATATTTTCGGGTTTGGGCTTAGTTTCCCAGCGACTTGTAGGCTGGGGATGTTCGTTTGACTTTTTAAACAAACTACGTGATTAGGCTATTTCGGTCCAATTAGTCACCTACACTAAATTTGTCTACTTCAAGTTAACTAATTTTAACTACTAGCTACACTAGTATGTAATTCATAATTACAAGGAATGACCAAAAATCGATTAACGTTATTATCCTTACCATCTTATATTGTCCCTCTGTATCCTTATCCTTGCCTAGCTCATACATTGAACCTCTAATGTGAAACCCTAGTCTATACTTTGACCTTCTATGTGAACTTTGATAATTCATTGAACCTTTATGTGTAACCCTTGATCATACTATTGAACCTCTAATATGTACCCTACCTTATGTTACGAAATCATTAACCGAAGTCGAATACATGATCATAGGATTCCAACTTCTAATATTATCTCACGATGATGTTGTTTCTTAATATAAAACAACCTTTTGCACCCCGTTAAATCGTGGTTGTCCTTTGGTTTACGATTAGTTTACAACCACGGTTTCTTGGTCCAGGTTGCTATTGGAAAGTGTACGAGACCATTGTTGAACCTATAATGGCTCATACGTCCACTTGCTTACATTGCCATTAATTATTTTTCTTTCATTCATAGGTTCATGTATGAGTTAGGTTCAACATTATAGGTTCTTTGTTTGAGCTAGGGTTCAACATTATAGGTTAGCACGTAATGAGTTAGGTTTCAACATTATAGGTTCACCGTACGAGTTACGTTCAACATTGTAGTTCAATGTATGAGTTAGGGGTCAACATTTATAGGTTTAATGTCTGAGTTAGGTTCCACATTATATGGTTCAATGTATGAGTTAGGGTTCAAAATTATAGGTTCATTGGTATAAGTTAGGGTTCATCTTCATGTGAGATAATATTGATGTTGTCCTAGTGATCATGTTTCGAATTATGTTTTGATTCGTAACTACCCAATGGCTACGAATCCCTTTGTTGTCAACATGACATAGACCCGTCTCTTGGCGGTCATACCAACCGGCAATATACTCTTTCGATGGGATACATAAATCTTTAAAATGCGTTGCGGTATATTTGGATTCTGGTGGAAGTTATCTAACTATTGTTTTTAGTAATGTTGTTCACTAAGTAATCCGTTGTACATTAATGTTATAACCGTAAAACAATATCATAGATGATTTGAAATTATAGAATTATGCGTGTTAGCTTCTAATCAATCATACTGTTCATACATTGAACCTTTAATGTGTAACCCTAGTCATACAGTGAACAATAATGTGTAACCCTACTTATAAGTTGAACCTTCTAATGTGTTAACCCTGGCTTACCATTTAACCTCTATGTGTACCTTCCTTATGTTACGAATCATAACGAAGTCGAAACTGATCACTAGGATCCAATTATTTTATCTCTCGATGATGTTGACCTAACTCCATACATTGAACCTATAATGTTGAACTTAAACGCATACATTGAACCTATAATGTGAGGCCCTAACCTCTACATTGAACCATAACAATGTTGACAGTAACTCGTACCGGTGAACCTACAATACGTACCATATCTATATACACTCATGGGTTTTCAATTTCGATATGCAAATATACAACAACTATAAATTGAACCTCTAGTGTGTAACCCTAGCTCATTCATTTGAACCTTTATGGTGTAACCCTAACTTCATACATTGAACCTCTAATGATGTAACCTATCTCATACATTGACTCTAATGTGTAAACACTAGCTCATACATTGGGAACCATCTAATGTGTAACCCTACCTTTGTTACGACAATCCATAACGAAGTCGAACATGATCCATGGATCCAACTTTCAAGTTATTTATCTCACGGATGATGTTGAACCCTACTCATACATTAAACCTTTAATGTGTAACCCTAACTCATATTGATCCTCTAATGTGTAAACCCTTACTCATACATTGAACCTCTAATGTGTAACCCTAGCTCATACTATTGAACCTTTATGTTGTACCTACCTTATACGTTGAACCTTTAATGTGTAACCCTTAACTAGTACGGTGAACGAGAAAACCAAACGACTGATCCGGATGACTCGAATTTCATCGAATGAACCGAGAACCATATCATTTATTTAAAACAATAATAAAAATTTAGTTATATTTATAAGATACAATTAATTATAAAAAACTTATTAGGATTTATATTTATAAATGTATACATTTAACATAATTTTTAATAAGATACACTTTCCCAGCGAACATGTCGCTGGGGAAAAGATATTTAATCGATGGGGAATTTTTTTCGTTTAGCCCTCTATAATTTTTCATTAAACGCGCCATTTTCGCTAAACGACAAATCAAAAAGTTTTCCCTAGGGACATTGTCGCTGGGAATGTGTTTTCTTACTAAAAAATTAATTTAATCGTTGTCAAAGTAAAAGTTATTGATCGTTTACCCCAGCGACATGTCGCTGGGGATTGTCGTTGGTCAAAGTCAAAGTTATTTAAAGTTTCCCCAGCGACGTGTCGCTGGGGATTGTCGCTAGATATAAATCCTTTCATAAATCAGGTATGCTTTTCGCACAGACGACCAAAAAGCGATTCAAACACAAAAAAAAACTTTCTCTTTGACGAATTTTTTATCATCAAAAAAACCAACACACACACGCCTCACTCATCGCCAACTCAACCACAACCACACAACTCATCGCCACCACCACGGCATAACCCACCACACACGAGCACTTCCTCCTCTAAAAAGTTTATTCTTTTCTATTAATCCTCTAAATTGATAATTCTTCGGAATTTGTAGAGTTAGCGTGACGTGACATCGGGATTTTTTTTTGGCGGGGCAGCGGGGTTTTTGGCGGGGCAGTTGGCGGATTTTGGCGGGGCAGCGGGGTTTTTGGCGGGGCAGCGGGTTTAATAAGGTGTGCTTTTTTTATCCTTTAGGTATCCCCAGCGACATGTCGTTGGGGATTGTAAAAACTTATTAATTTTTGTTTAACCATAATTTTTGTTGGCGGGGCAGCGGGTTTTATAACGTTGGATTTGTAAAAAACTTTTTTTTTTTTCCTATATGATTGATTTTAGTGATTAATTTTGGAAAATCCCCGTCTGAAATTAATCATCCTATAGAAAACCCGTCCGAAATTAATTTATTAGAAATTAATTTTGGAAAATCCCTAGTTTGAGACTGCTTTTTGAATGTTTTGTCTCCTTTAGGATATGAAAGCGTATAATTTGTTTACTATTTGAGATGATTTCGACAGTGTTTCTCCTTTACTCCTACAAATATGTCTTTAAACACATATTTGGGGAGTTGAGGGGAAATGCTGCCGAAATTTTCTCAAATAGTAAATCGGTTATACGCATTCATATATGAGACGAATCATTCAAAGAGTGGGTTAGGATTGCCTTCCATAGTTGCACTAGGTGAACAAAACATCTCGTATTCCTCGTTTGAATGTGTTTAATTAAGTTGCATATAATAACTAAATGTATCGTTAAAACGCAGTTATGGTATTCGATGATAAGACTTGGACACTTTTACAGCGTCATGAACCATTATTTTTTATCGGTCTTCAAAAATTCGTCGATCATTGCAAGCCGTTAGTGAATAGTGCCGGGAAAATAAAATGTCCATGCAAGTCTTGTCGAAATATATTATGGGTACACATCAAACACCTTTCAGACCACATTATGAGACAAGGGTGGGACCCACGTTATAAAATATGGGTGGAACACGGTGAACCGGCTCCACCTACGCCACCGCCAGTAATAGATAACACAAGACAACCTCTGATGAGTGACATGACAGCGTTACTTAATGATCTTAGCTATATTCCTCCGAATAATGAACACAATGAACCAACTCAAGGAGATATTGGTGAGACAAGTAACGAACCGACTCAAGCTACACGTAACGAGTTTGAAGAGTTATATGCCAGTGCCAACGAGGAGCTGTACCCCGGTTGTGACTATGTGACTCGATTAGACTTTATGGCAAAGTTTACCTATTTTAAGGCTAAAGGTAGATTGACTGATTCTATATTCAATGAAATGTTAGAGTTTTTCCAAAATGTATTTCCCATCAGTAAAGGATTCAAGCTCCCACCGTCATACTATGCAATAAAGAAGACATTTAAAACGATCGGGTTAGGGTACGAGTCGATACATGCTTGTGAACACGATTGCTGCTTATTTCGGGGAGACAATAACAAAGATTTGGATTTCTGTCCGGTGTGTAATACGAGTAGATGGAAAGACAGTAACACGCCGGGGAAGAAAGTTCCTAAGAAGGTGTTGCGCTACTTTCCGATCATTCCTAGACTACAACGTTTGTACAAGTCTAGTCACACTGCAAAGGATATGATTTGGCATGCTACTGGAAAGTGTACGGAGCCCGGTAAGATGCAACACCCGGTTGATGGTGGAGCATGGAAGAAATTTGACACCAAGTATCCAGATTTTGCAAAAGAACCAAGAAATGTTCGACTAGGGTTGGCTGCTGATGGTTTCAATCCGTTTGGCAACCTTAGTCAGGCCTACAGCATGTGGCCGGTGATATTGACAACATACAATCTGCCTCCGTGGTTATGTATGAAAGAGAGTTCTTTTATGCTGACGTTGTTAATTCCTGGCCCTAAATCCCCGGGCAAGGACATTGATGTTTACTTGAGGCCTTTGATTGAGGACCTGAAGGTTTTATGGGACCAGAAAGGTGTCGAGACTATAGACGTTGCTTCAGGCTAGAAGTTCAATATGAGAGCGATGGTTTTATGGACCATCAATGATTTTCCTGCTCGAAGTAGTTTGTCTGGGTGGAGTGGGCAAGGTTACAAGGCATGCCCTACATGTAATGAAGACACTCCATCTGTTCGTTAAGCAAAAACCGGCTTATGTTGGCCACATAAGATTCTTAAAATAAGCCCATAAATGGAGGCGTTCACTGAATTCAATGGCCAAACCGAAACACAGATCCTCCTACAAAGGATTTGGCCGGGAGTAATCCTGGCTCGACTTGATAAGATTGCCATACGCAGTGTGAAGGGTAAAACACTCCGAGTCATGGGGGTGTGAAGATAAAAGCAAATCGTTCATGTCGAACTTAAATGGACTAACGGACTATTTTTAAGAGCTTGAGGATTGGTCTTTTCTATTCACTAAGACACAATTTAGACATCATGATATCGAAAAAAATGTGTGGAGGCCATCTTGAAACACGTTGTTAATGAATGATAAATTCTAAAGGAACCGCAAGGCAAGAACAGACTATGGCAAATGTTGGGCATTCGAAGTGGCCTTGTGGGCTGACAAACCAAAACGGGAGTGCTTGAAGCTCAGGCTGCTTAATTATTCCTTTCACACCAGAGACCGAAAAAAGTTTTGTCAGTAACATCAAAGGAGTTAAAAAACTACCAGATGGGGTCGGATCTGCTTCAAGCCCCAAGTGGACCCGGATTAATGATCCCATATTAACGGGCCTGAAGTTCTCATGACTTGTCATATAATTGAAGCTAATTGACTTCCCTTACGGACTTCATAATTACTTGCACCGATAAGATTGCAAACAATTATCGATTCTATGTTCCTTGTTTAAGCAAATCTGCTCTGCTACTTTGATGGGAGGATGAACATGTTGAAAGCTTAAATCAAGGTGGTCGTTATTCTGGCGAGCTTGAGCTCATATATCCTCCTGCTTCTTTGACATTTATGGTTCACTTGGTTATCCATTGTACTATAGTGGCGCTTGAAGGCGCCTATTCAGCCCCCGGTAGAGGTATCCACATTTGAAAGATACATGAAGACGCTAAAGGTTTATGTTCGAACTTAAAGGCTATGCGAAGGTTCGATTGCGGAGGGTTATGTGTGCTGAAGATGCACTTCGACTATCAGTTCTCATTATGTTCGGGAGGGTTACCTCGAAATTTATTAGTCCCGACCGTAATGTGGACCCCCCTCCTCAAAGTGTCGGTTTAAGTGTTCTCGATCGGTATGTATAACCGATGGCTTACGGCGGTTATTCGGTTTGATGCCCAGTGTTGAAAATAAGTGAAATGGTATGTACTTCACAAAGTACCTGTGATCGACCGTACACCGGTCCAGTTCAAGATCGGTACGCGCTTTTTATTTTGAATTTCTTTTTCTGAACTTTCATTTTGAGACTTATTCTAATACATGAAGTTTTTCGTTTATTTGCCTAACAAAGACATGCAAGAAGAATTCCCCGACTGGTTTGGGTCGCAGGTAAACTTAAGACTTATTTTGTGTACTTAACTGTAAAAATAACAATATCATATTTTGTGTTCTTTATCTAATCATATCTTCTTCATAGATCCGTCAACGCCACGTAGACAATGACCAAGACCCAGAGGTTAGCACAACAGCGATATTATTGCTTTGGCTAATGGGACCATCTTTGGACTCCAATCTCAATAAACTCTTTGCGTAGTCGACGGTGTGAGGTACGTCGTGCACAACCGCGATTAATGTCGCACAACTCAAAACAGCGGCATTTGTTCGCCTGGCCCTGACAGAGAAATGTATTATGGTCATCTTCAAGAAATCATCGAGTTTAAGTATTTGTTGTTTATAGTTGCGTTGTTTCGAGTTAAGTGGTTCGACACTAGCAACAAAGGACGTAAAGTCAACAAACTTGTCCTTAGAAACAACATGACACAATCGACTTAGTCGTGGGCGTTTAAAGATGACAATACATTCTCGTAACACAAGTCAATAAAGTCTTTACTTGAGATTAAGAACCAACCCCCAATCGGAAGGCCGTCGGAACATGTTAATCATAAAAAGTTTTCCACCGGGGGTGTCATCGTGATGAGGACGAATTCTGATATTATTCATTTCGATAACTCATCTGATCTCCACTTTCTACTGTTGATGATTGACTAATGCGACCTTTGCATATAGATGGGTCAATAAGGTGTGACGCACCGCCAGATATTATGTTGTCCTGACGATGACGATGATATTAGAATGGTGATGAAAGACGCCCTTCCTCATTGATTAGCAAATTCTGTATGCTGAAGCCTCTCAACTGGTTGATGATGATGGTGTGGAGAAAGTTTATTCTAGTGAAGTAAGAAGATGGATTTGAGTTGTAACTTGCATAAATACACTTATCTGAATGAATGAAATTGTTGTGGATTGTTTAAAATGTGTAGATTTTTTTGAATATGTATGTATTTGGAGTGGTGCATGCTTATATTATTTTGTTCATGAATTTCTATATGTTATGCTAATTGTACTTGTACAGATGTCGTCGGCAGATGTCGCACGGTCCTACGGAGGTGACGGTGGCGGTGATGATCATCCCCCATCACACGTTGTAACCACCGGTTGCGGGGGCTGCTTTGCTAACAAAGGTAAGAATTTCTGGATTATTGTAATACAAGCATAAATTTGATACTCATATATTGCAACTGGCTTGCTTGAATTTTATGACTTTATCACTAACTTCATTTTGCTGGCAAAGAGTAAACGAAAAGCCCAATTTGGGACGGTATAACGGGGAGGGCAGGCTGAATACCCGCGAAAGACCGAAACCTTTCGCTAAAGGGAGACTCACGGTAGCTAAAGAGCCCCGTCCCCGATCATTTTGAGCCAAGGGTGACAAACAACACTAAACCCTCTCAGTCCCCATGCGGCTCACTTGTTAATTAATCGGAGTGGTCGTTCAGGAGTGTGCCGTTGTACTAGCCCTCTTGGAGAAGGACCCGAGAAGCGAAGGCGGCCGATCATTTTCTGTAGATTTGGGGTCTGTTATCCTTTTATGTTTTTTCATTATCGCTGTTCATTTATTTAAATTGTGTATATTATCTAAATTGTTTATTTATGTATTATCATATAAATAAATAAATATATAAATATATCTTAACTCTGTTTCGTTTGTTGTATATGATTTGCAGACCGGTTGACCTTAGGCCGCACATGGATTCCTCCAGCCTGGAAGAGATCAGCGAAGGCTTCAACATGTCATTGCAAAAAAGCCTACAATACCACAAGGTTTTTTCAAGGCCAAGTATGGAAGGCCAGACTCCCACCAACGGGAGTACGATTGAGGCGTCAGGCGGGCCGTCCCGAGGAGATATACAGCGCTGCGTGGGTATAAGTATTTAAGTTTGGGAATGTCCCAAGAACCTTGCTCGAGCCCGACTCAAAATCGGCTAAACGGCAAAAGGCGTGGTCATCATCTCGACAGGGATCCCGAATTTTTCGCTGGCTCGCCTTTGAGATGAGATGGTACTAAACATTTATAATTACTTTTACATACATTATACATTATATCTGATTATACGCTTTGGTGTGTTGTGTTTGTACGTTTTTAATTTGTTTCAGCTTATATATGCGTGTGTATGTAGAGGCAGGCCTCAGGACACTCCAGGAGTACCCTTCATCTTTCGACACCTTTGGCGATCACATCTGTGTCATAGAGGTATTCCCTAGGTGAGGACGCCGCAATATATGTAAGTTTTGTTTCAAAAACACACTTTATGGAATATATCGAGAAATATGTAGGACCCGCTTAATATATTTACTATCTTGTGTTTTTGTCACTACATAGGAGGAGATGAAAAGGCTTGAGGCTACGGGTGAGTACACGGAGGATGAGATCAATGCGTTGGCAAGAGGGGGTAAGCTTCGTGGGCACATTCCCGGTGTGGGTCGGGTATTGCCATCACGGGCCACATCCAGGCCAAGTATGCCCGCCCCCGACAAGTCGCTCAAGAGCATGCATAGAAAGGTAGACTTTATGATGAGTCTTTTCAGAAGCGACTCCAAGTACTCGGATATGTTTAAGGAGTTTGAGTCGGGTGGTGCTAGCGGGAGTGGCGGGTGTGGTGATGACGAGGAGGGTGGCGATGATGAGGATGGCGATAGTGATGATTAGTTATGTTATATATTAGTTAGTATGCTACATTATTACTTTATGTTGATTTTGGCGACATTTAAACACTTGTTTCCCTATCCTAGTTATGTTATATATTAGTTAGTAAGCCCCGTTTAGTTATGTTACATATTAGTTAGTAAGCCCCGTTTATGACTAGGAATCCCCGTTTTGTAGATTTATTCGGATTTTGGACGATTTAGCTTTATATCTTTTAGTTTGCTATAGTCTGTCATGTTATTTGATATTGCGTGATCCGTTTACTTTGTATTTAGTTTTGGTACAAGTTGTGATGAGTCTATAAGGTTCTTGATACAGGTTTGTATTTTGGTGATTTTTCTGAAAAATTCGGGAAAAAATCTCGAAAACGTCATGCTGTGCAGGCTTATTTAAAAAAATGCAGACTTTTCCCAAGGACATGTCGCTGGGGAAACATGGATATTATTTTTTTTTTAAAGTTTTCCACAGCGAATGTTAGCGTTTAATTAATTTTTTAAAAGGTTTCCCCAGCGACATGTCGCTGGGGAAACATTTTATTAAATATTTAATAAAATCTTTCCCCAGCGACATGTCGCTGGGGAAACTTGATATTAATTTTTTTTTAAAGGTTTCCCCAGCGACATGTCGCTGGGGAAAACGTTTAATTAAATTTTTTAAAAACGTTTTCCCCAGCGACATGTCGCTGGGGAAAGTGTGCCACCGTGGCACTTGATCTTTGACTGAAAAATGAGTGGGACCCACCTCGTCGCTGGGGATTATCGCTGGGGAAAGAATCCCTCACGAAGCTTCCCCAGCGAGTATTCCCCAGCGACATGTCGCTGGGGAAAGTCCCGACATGTCGCCAGGGAAACAAGCTATTGTTGTAGTGTGGTGGCCAACTGAGACATGTGATTTCACTCTACAACCGGTTGGTAATAGATAGCGGTAGATATAGGGTAGCTTATTTGAACTTATACACAACTTATCACATTTTCTGATGTGGGGCTAAGTTTGCATCGAATATTATCATATAGCGACCTAACATCATGACAGTTGCTTGAGAATTTGTTCCATGAGAATAATTCCAATGACATTCAAATCAACATCAACAAGTGCTTGGACGTGTAGATTAATATCAAAAACTTGTCTCGTTGAACTTCGGTACCAAAACCGGTATTACCTAGTACCGTACCGAATTATAATGGTACCGGATTTTTTTGCTTTTGTTTTATGGTACCGGTACTGGTATAGAGAACCGGTACCGATTCTGGACGGTACTGGTACGATTCCGGTACCATTTTTTCGGTACCCGTGCTCATCCCTAAAGGTATGGGTATTTTAGACATTTCACTTTTATTTAGCGGCTGAATTTAACATAATTATACAAATTGGACTGAATCCAAAATATTTCAAAACCATAGGGACCGGATACAAAAATAAAAAATGGACTGAATCCATAATTTTCAACAAACCACAAGGACCATTTATGTAGTTAACTCTTAAAGTTAAGACGACATATTCTCTTGTAAGGTTACTTAATACAGCCTTAGTACATAAACAATATGGAACAACAAAGCTTAACTAGAGAACTGTATAGTTTATCAATGTTAAGGAGTGTTTTCGGAAAAAAAAAAGTTTACATTAATGAACCTATAACACCCATAATTTTCTCCTCAATCCATTATCCTCCACCAGCCGGGACAAACATTTTACGTACTAATATTATTCTTCCTTACATCCATGGTGTGGGCTTTAGGGGGTAATGTAGAATGGCATAAGCAAAGGAAAAAAAACTCAAAATCCCGCAACTTCGTCAGACATACAGTCCATTTTGGATCATTGTGGAATTCTCGGAAAGGAAGTGCGGTTACTCAAACTTAACCTAGCTTTCATGAACAGGTACAAAGACACATTATATCACTATACGCATATATGTTGAACTATCTACCCGCATATACAAGTGACATTCCTTAAGTAGCTATGTACTGATTATTTCAGGAAGGATTCAGAACAGACCAAGCAGATTGAAGAACTCCAACAGCTAAATGAGGATATCTGATATGAAAAGGAGCGTCTTTTAGAAGAGACCGAGACGATCTTGTCTTGACAAGTTAAACTGTGATCAAGCCTTCATTCTGTGTTTTTCCAACTGTTATATGCCCCGGACTAATTAGGTGCTACTTAAGGATATATAATTTCTTTGACACCATTAAAAGTAGAGCAGAAACTAAAGGCGTTCATGCAGATTTTGGTCTACCATACAAAACACAATCCTTCTAGTTACTACAACAACAATACCTAATCCTGCCTAAAGCAAGGCATAGGGGAGATGTGATGTAGACAATCAGACCCGGCTATATCCAGTCAGAGAGACCCGGCTATATCCGGCCAAGACCGTGCTACATGTGCTGATGTATTGATATCTGTGGACGTGATTATTACTATTGTTGTTCATCTCGGGTCAAATGGTATAAGCTAAATGATTAATCTATAAGAAACACCTCTGTTGACTTGAATGGCTCAAACCTGATAGACGAAACAAATATTTTACAATGATAAGCCTTTTTGTTACTTTTTACCTTGCATATCGGTCGATTAGGATCTCCAAGATTCACAAGCAGGTTCTCACATTTGAGATCAAAATGGACAATCAAGCGCTCTGCACAAATTTAAAAAAAATCAGTATAATCCTTTCTACTTTAACAAGACAGCACCATATAAAAATAAAGGTTGTATTGACTCACCGGTTATTTTCTATAAGAACATGCCTAAGTGACCCGTTAGTCATGTACTCACTAACAGTCGATAACGTTCCCCCCGGTCCATCTGGTACCACACCATATAACGCTACCATGTTTGGATGATGAAGATTTGAAAGCATTTGTGCTTCTCTTCAAAAGTCTTTCGTCTGTCGAAACACTATTTATATTTGTCTATCGCATAAATAGTTGTTCTTGGCAAAACAA
>BQNB010109513.1:0-2500 GCA_026074375.1 Tanacetum coccineum
AACAGCTCATGCGTGGTTTTCTTTGGTGTCAAGGTGGTTTAAGCCGTGGTAAAGCCAAAGTTGCTTGGGAGGTTGTGTGTCTTCCAAAAGATAAAGGAGGTCTCGGTATTAGACGTATTGATTTGTTTAATAAGGCGCTCATGACGACGCATATTTGGAAGTTATTTTCTATGAAGGAATCGTTATGGGTTAAGTGGATTCACAAGTACAAAATCCGTGATTGTAATTTTTGGGAGCTTCCTTGTCGTGGTAATATGACATGGGGGTGGAGAAAGATTTTGCCACTCCGTCCTCTTATTCGGGAATTCTTTAAGTATAAGATTGGAATCGGGAATTCTTTAAGTATAAGATTGGAAACGGCAATAATGTTTCTCTTTGGTATGATCATTGGTGTAGTATTAGCCCCCTTACTTCTATTGTGGCGACAAGATATATGAATAGGGATGGTCTTAATACTTCATCTAAGGTTAGTGATGTTTTCCAAAATGGTAATGTTGTTTGGCCTCAAGATTTGGTTGCCCGATACCCTTTATTAGGCTCGGTTGTTGGTCCGAATTCTGTAGGCTCTATTGATACATTGGAATGGCGGGATAATGTGGGAGTTGTAAAGCCGTTCTCGATGAATGCGGTTTGGCAGGCTCTTCGCCCCAGGGAAGATAAGATTACGTGGGTTGATGTGGTATGGTTTCCTAATTGCATTCCTAGGCACGTGTTTAACCTTTGGTTGATAATCAAAAGGAAATTAAAAACGCAAGATCTTTTAAGGAGTTGGGATGTATCAGGTAATTTAGCCACAAATTTACCTTTATGTGACTCTATACCTGACTCTCATGCTCATCTTTTATTTGACTGTGTTTTTTCGAAGCAAGTGTGGAATCGAGTTAAGGGTTGGCCTGTCTAATGTAGCTCCTTCAATTGACTTAATTATTGATGTTATTATCCCAACAACTAAGAGAAGGACCTTGAAGTGTGTTATAGCCAAGCTTGTGGTTGAGGCAACCGCTTACTTTATTTGGCATGAGAGGAATTGTCGCTTGTTTAAGAAGGCCAAGAGATCGGAGGATCAGGTTGTTGATTGCATTCTTTCCTCGGTTCGTCTCAAATTGTTCTCGTGTCGTTTTAAGCAGTCGCGGGAGGGCTTGGATCTTATGAGAAGGTGGAAGATTTCGGAGTCCATATTTTCTTTACGATGATGTTTATTTCGTTTTGTATGTGTACGTATAGGTGGTTTTTTCCTATAGGGGTACTTGGCTATGTATTTCCTAGTATATAAGCGTTTGGCTTATCAAGCGGCTTAGTAGAAGTTCAAGCTAATGCTTGAGGTAAATGTGGTACCTCAGCCACATTCCATTGTACTTATTGGTTTTTTTGGGATTAATATATTTTACCGGGGCATGATTCCCCTTTACCCAAATTTTGATACTAAATATTTTACTAAGCAATGTTTTTCTGTTCTTCAATATGATTATTTAATTTATATAAAATTAAGCTTTATAAATATGTGTTTAAAATGCATTTTTTAGTTGCTTGGATATAATTAAAATAATAAATTGGTAATTTGCTTAGTTTGTATCATGTGTTATATTAGTTGTACGTTTGAGTAAGAGGGCATTTTTGATATTTAGCATTGATTATATGTGTTGAATTGATGTATGAGTGCATTTAATAGTTGTAAACCAAGCTTTAAAACTTGTAATGCTTAAAATTAAGTTTTGTTTTTTGCATTATAGATTGTACAATGTGCATCAATACTTGTATTACTTAATTTTTTTGCATTGAATGAAGAAAGAGATACTAATTTGCTTTATATGTAGTATAGATAGGAATACGGGAAGCGTTTGTTGACAGGTGGGTAATGTGTGACCGCGTTCCTATCACAGCCTCCCATATTCATGATTGTGTTTGTGTGAGAGGCACACATGAGCAACCAAACCGCAAAGAACTTCAAGCTCGGCAAGATCAGGCCTTGTACTGATAAGTCGAAGCCAAGACCAGTTGTACACAAGACCCACGGTATACGTAAGTTATATATGTGAAAGTTAAGTATATGAAATTTCAAGACACTACAACATTTGTCACTATCCCCAGGGACAAATCCGGGGTTTCCCGGGCGACTTGTCTCTGGGGATAGCTTTCTTGGGCGACATATCGCCCGGGATAAGTGGTACGGAAAAGCTCGAACGGGATTCCTTCTCGGCGACATTCTCGGGCGACATCGCCGGGCCCACATAGTTTCAGTCAAACACTTAAGTGTCACGGTGGATGGTTTTCCCGGGCGACATGTCGCCTAGGATACGAAAATTAATTAATTAATTAGGCATAATCCCAGGCGACATGTCACCCAGGAAAGTGTGCAAATAAGTTTATTAAATAAATTATTATTAAGAATCCCGGGCGACGTGTCGCCCGGGAAAGAATTAAAATTAATTTATTACTAAGAATCCCGGGAGACATGTCGCCCGGGATAATCATTAAACAAATATTTATTTAAGGTTATCCC
>BQNB010109513.1:10000-22737 GCA_026074375.1 Tanacetum coccineum
CCCCCTCCCCCCGCAGCTTACTCGTCCCCCCACACCCACCCTCCCCGACCCCACACCCACACCACCCCCCCCCCCCCCCACCCGTCCCCCCCCCGCCCACACCCTCCACCCCCCACACCCCCAACCACACGCCGCACGCCCGCACACCACCCCCCCCCAACCCCCCCCCCACCCCCCCTCCCCCCCCTCCCCCCCCCGCCCCCCCCATCGGCCACCCCCCCCCCCCGTCCCACCACCCCACCGCGCCCCACCACCCCACCCCCCACCCACCCCCACCCACCCCCCCCGCCCCCCCCCCCCCCACCCACCACCCACCCCCTCCCCCTCCCATCCCCCCCAACACCCCAACCCTCACCCCCTCCCCTCCCCCCACACCCAACCCCACACCCCCCCCATCCCCACCCCCCCGGCACCCCACCCCACCACCTCCCCCTTCCCCCCCCCCCCCCCCACCCCCCCTCCCCCCCCCCTACCCCCCCCCCTGTCCCCACCCCGCCCCCCCCCCCCCTCCCCCCCCCCCCCCTACCCTCCCCCCTCCCCCCCCCCACCACCCCCCCACCCCCCCCCCCCACCCCCACCCACCCCCCCCCCCCCCACCCCCCCCGACCCCCCCCCCTCCCACCCCCACTCACCCCCCCCCCATCCCCCCCAAATTAACGCCCCCCCCACCACCTACCCCCCCCCCCCCCCCCGCCCCCACCTCCCCCTCGCCCACCCCTCCCGCTCCCCCCCCCTCCCCCCCCACCCACCACCCCCACCCCCCCCCCCCCCCCCCCCCCCCCGCACCACCTCCCCCCCGCCCCCCACCCCACACACACTCGCCCCCCCCCCCCCACCACTCCTCCCACCCTCCTCCACCCCCCCCACCCCCCCTCACACCCCCCCCCTCCCCCCTCCCCTCCCACCCCCCCACCCCACCCCCTCCCACTCCCCACCCCCCCCCCCCCCCCCCCTACAGCCCACCCCCCCCCCCCCTCCCACCCCACCCTCCTCCCCAACACCCCCCACTCCCCCCCCCCACCCCGCCCCCCCCCCCCCCCGCCACACCCCCCACCTCCGCCCTCCCCACCACCCCACTCCCCACTCACCCCACTGCACCCACCCCCCCACCCACCCACACCCCCCCCCGCCCCCCCCCACACCCCCTCCTCCCTACCCTTCCCCTCCCCTGCCCCACCCCCACCCCCCCCCCCACCCACCCCCCCCGACCTCCACCCCCCCCCCCCCCGTCCCCCCCACGACCCCCCTCCTCCACCTACGCCCCCCTCTCCCTCCCCCCCCTCCCCCCCCCCCACCCCCCCCCAGCCCTCACGTCTACCCTCCCCCCGCCTCCCCCCCCCCCCGCCCCCTACCTCCCCCACCCCCGCGCCCCCCCCCCCACCCCCCCCCCCCCCTCCACCGCCCCCCCCCCCGCTCCCCCCCTAACCCCCCCCCCCCCCACCCCCCCCCCCCCCCCCCGCTCACCCCCCCACCCCCCCTCACACCCCCCACCCCCCCACCTGCGCCCCCCCCACCCCTCGCCTCCCCCCACCCCCCCGCCCTCCCCCCCCCTCCCACTCGCCCACACCCCTCCCCTCCCCCCCCCCCTCCCCACCCCCCCGTCCACACTCCCCCCCCGCTCCCCCCCCCCCCACCCCCGCCCCCCCTCCCCCCCCCACCCTACCCCACCACCCAACCCCCCCCACCCCCCCACCCCCCCCCCCCCCCCCAGCCCCACGACCCGGACCCCCCACTCCCCCCACCCCCCCCCCACCCCCCTCCCCCCCCCCCCACCCCCCCCCCCCCCCCCCCCCCTCCCCCCCCCCCCCCCCCCCCCCCCCCCCCACCCCCCCCCCCCCCACCCACCCCCCCCCCCCCCCCCTCCCACGCTCCACGCCTCCCACCTCCCACCCCCCCCCCCCTCCCGCCACCCCCCTCCACCTACCCCCCCCCCCCCCCCCACCCCCCCCCCCCCCCCCCCCGCCACTCCAGCCCCCGCGCCCCCCCCCCCCCCCCCCCCCCCCCCATCACCCCCCCCCCCCCCCCCTCCTCCCCCCCCCCCCCCCCCCCCCCCCCCCCGCCCCCCACCCCCCCCCGCCCCCCCCCCCCCCCCCCCTCCCCCCCCTTCCCCCCAGCCCCCCACCCCCCCTCGCCCCCACCCCCCCCCCACCCCCCCCCCCACCCCACGCCACCCCCACCCACCCCACACCCCACACCCCTCCCCCCCCCCCCCGCCCCCCTCCCACCCCCCCCTCCCCACCACACGCCGCCCCCCCACCCCCGGCCGTCCCCCCTCCCCCCGCCCCCACACCCCCCGCCCCCCCCCCTCCCACCCCCCCCCCCCCCCCCCCAACACGCACCAGGCCCCACCCCCCCCCACCCCGCCACCCCGCCCCCCCCCCCCCCCCCACACCCCCCCCCCTCCCCACACCACCACCCCCCACAGCCCCCCCCTCCCCCCCCCCCCCACCCCACCACCCCCTCCTACCCCCCCCCCCTCACCCACCCCCCCCCCACCACCCACCCCCCCCCACCCCCCCCCCTCCCCCCCCCTCCACCCCCCCCTCCCCCCCCGCCCCACCTCCCCACCCCCCACCCCCCCCCTACCCACACCCCCCACCCCCCCCCCACCCCCCCCCCCCCCCACACCCCCCCTCTCCACCACCCCCCTCTCACCGCCCCATCCCCACCTCTACCCCCCCACCCCCCCCCTACCCCCCGTCGCCCGCGCCCCTCCCCCCTCCCACCCCACCACCCCCCCCCACACCCCCCTCCCACCCCCGCTGCCCCCCCCCCCGTCCCCCCCCCCCACCCCCCGCCCCACCCCCCTCCCCCTCCCCCCACCCCCCCCACCCCCCCCTCACCGCCCCACCCACACCCCGCCCCGCCCCCCCCCACCCCTCCACCACCCCCCTCACCCCGCCCCTCACCCCCCAACCCCCCCTACTCCCCCCTAGACCCCTCCCCTCACCCGCCTCACCCCCCTCCCCCCCCCGCAGCCCGCGACCCCCCTCCCCCCCCCTATCCCCCCTCCACCCCCCCACCCCCCCCCCCCCCCCAACCCCCACCCCCTCCCCATCCCCACGCCTCCCCCCCCCTCCCCCCCCCGTCCTCACCTCCCCCCCCCCCACCCCCCCCCCCCCCCCCACCCCCCCCACCCCCACTCCACACCCCCCCCCCCACCACCCCCCCCCCCCCCCCCTCCCCCCCCCTCCCCCCCTTCCCCCCCACCCCCCCCCTACCACCCCACCCCCCCCCCCCCCCCACCCCCCCCCCCCCCCCCCCCCCCCCCCCCCCTCCATTCACAGACCACACCCCACCCACCCTCCCCACCCCCACCTCGCCCCCCCACAACCCCCCCGCACCCCTCCCCCCCCCCCACCCCCCACTCCACCCCTCCCCCCTACCCCCCCCCCCCCTCCCACCCCCCCACCGCCCCACCGCCCCCCGCACCCCCACCCCCCCAACACCCCCCCGCCCCCCCCCCTCCCCACCCCCCACCCTCGCTCCCCCCCCCCCCCCCCCCCACTCCCCCACCCACCCCCCCCGCCCCTCAATCCCCTCCCCCGCACCCCCCCCCCCCCTCCCCCCTAGCCACCCCCCCCCCCGCTCCCCCCCCCCCCCCCCCCACCCCCCCCCCCGCCCCCACTCCCCATCCCCCCACCCCCCCCCCCCCCCCCCCACCCCCCCTCCCCCCCGACCCCCCCCCCAATCCCCCCCCCCCACCCCACCCCCCACCACTCCCCCACTCCCCCCCCCCTCGGCCCCCCCCCCCCCCCCCCCCCCCCCCCCCCCACCCCCCTCCCTCCACCCCCCACCCCCCCACCCCACCCCCCCCCCCCCCCCCCGCTCCCCCCACCCCCCCCCCCTCCCCCCCCCCCCCCCTCCGACCCGCAACCCCCCCCTCCCCTCCCCCTTCCCCCCCCACCCCCCCCCCCCCACCCCCCCCCCCCCCCCCCCCGCCCCCCCCCCCCCCCCCATCACCCCCCCCCCCCCCACATCCCCTCCCCCCCCACCAACACCCCCGCGCCCCCCCCCACACCCCACCCCCCCACACACCACCTGACCCCCCCCCCCCCCGCCCTCCCCCTACCCCCCAACCTCACCCCACCCCAACACTCCACACCCTCCCATCCTCACCTTAGCCACTACCCCCCCACCCACACCCACCACAACCCGCCCCCCCCCCCCCCACCCCCAACGTCCCCTTGCCCCCCCAGCTACCCCCCACCGCCCCATCCCCACACCCACCCCACCCTCACACCCCCCACCCCCCTCCGCTCCCACACTAGCGCCCACCACCCACCCTCCCAACCCCCCCACACCCCCCCCCTCCTCACCACCCCACCCTCCCCCCACACATCTCCGCCCCACCCATATCCTCCCCGCCCCTCCACCCCCCCCCTCCTATACCCCCTCCCCCCCCAAACCCCACCACTCCCCCCACCCTCCCGACCCCCATTTCCCCCCCCGCCCCTTAACCTCCCACTAACCCCCCCAACCCCCCACCGCCCACCACCCCCCCCCACCCCCCCCGCGATCCTCCTCCTCCCCGACCCCCCCCCACACCTCTCGCCAGCCCCCACGACCCTCGTGCCTCCGCCCCGCCCCCGCCGCCCCACCCACCACCAACACCCCCCCCGTCCAGCCCCACCCCCCACCCCCCCCACCCGCCCCACCACCCCCCCCCCACCCCCCGGCCCCCCCCCACCCCACCCCCCCCTCCCCCCCAGTGCCCCCCCCCATCACTTTCCCCCCGCCCCCCCCCCACTCCCCCACACGCCCCCCACACCCCGCCCACCCCCCCGCACCGACCCCACCCCTCACCCCCCTCTGCCTCCCACACCACCCCCAACCACCCCTCCCCCCCACTCCGCTCTCCCCCCCCTCCCCTCACCTGCCACACACGCTGCCTACGCCCACACCACACCACCCCTACCCCCCACACCCCCTCCCCCGCGCCCCCGCCCCCCCCACACCCCACCTTCCCCCACCCCCCCGCTCCCCAACCCCACCCCTCCCCCCACCCCCACCCACACCACCCCCACCCCCACATCCATCCTCCCCCCACCCCCTACCCCACCACCCCCTCCGTTCCCCCCCCACTCCCCCCCGACCACTCCCCCCCCCCCCCCCACCCCATCTCCCACCCACCGCCCCCCCCACACCACCCCTCCCACCCCTCCTCCCCCGAGCCCCCCCGCCCCCCACCCCACCCCCCACCATCTCACCCCTCTCACACGCCCACAACCGTCCCCCCCCCCCCATTTCCCAGCCGACTCCCCCACCTCCCCCCCCCCCCACTCCCCAGTCCCCCCCCACCCACCAACGCCCCCCGCCACACTCGCCGCCCCCGCCCACGCCCCAGCCTTCGCCCCCTCCCCCTCCACACCTTCCCCCACCCCCGCCCACCCTATCACCCCCCCCACCCCCCCCCCCGACCCCCCCCCCTCCACCCCCCTTCGACTTCCGAACCGCTCCCCTCCCTCCTCCCTCTCCTACCCCCCCCACACACGCCTCGCCCCCCCCCCCCTCCCCCCCCCCCCCCCACCACCCACCCGTCACCCCCCCCCCCCACCTCACCACCCACCCCCCGCCCCAACCCCCCCCCCCCCCGCTCCCTGAACCTCCCCTCCCCCCCCCACCACCCACCCCGCCCCCCCCCCCCCCCCCCCCCCCTCCCCCCACCCCCCCCCCCCCTTCCCACCACACCCGACCCCCCCCCACCCCACCCCCCCCCACCCACCCACCCCCCTCCCCGCCCCCCGCCCCCCCCGCCCCCCCCCCCCCCCCCCCCCCCCCCACGCCCCTCCCACCCACCCCCTCCCCCCCACCACAACCCCACCCCCCCCCGCCCCGCCCTCCCCCCCCCCCCCACTCCGCCCCCCCACGGCCCGTCCCTCACTCCACCCCCTCCCACCTCCCTCCACCCCCCTCGGCTCCTCCCTCCCCCCCCCCCCCCCCCCCACGCTCCCCCCCCCGCCCCCCCCCCCCCCCTCCCCCCCCCGCCCCCCCCCGCCCCCCCCACCCCTCCCCCCCGCCCCCTCGCCCCCCCCCCCGCCCCCCCCCTTCGCCCCCCCCCCGTACACCCCCCCCCCCCCCCCAACCCCCGCCCCCCCCCCCCCCAACCCTCCCCACCCCCCCCCCACCCCCCCACCTCACCCCCCCACCCCCCCCCGACGCCCCCCCACATCTGACCAGCTCACCTACCCCATCACACCCCCCCCCCCACATTACCTCCACCCGTCCCCTCCCACCTCCACCCCTCGCGACCCCCCCCCTCCACCCCCCCCCCCCTCCCCGCCCTACCGCCCCGCCCCCCCCACCCATACCACCACCCCCCACCACCCCCCGCCAACTCCCGCCCCCTCCCCCCCCCCCACCCCCTCCCCCCCCCCCCACGCCCACCACCCACTCCCGGACCCCCACCCCACACACCTCACCCCCCCAACCCGCGACTCGCCACACTACCACTCCCCACCCCCCCCCCCACCCCCCCACCACACCACACCCCTCACCCCCCCACCCCCCCCCTCCTCCCCCAACCTTACGTCCCCTCCCAACCCACCCCCCCTCCTACTCCCCCCACTTCCAACACCCCCCCCCCATCCCCCGCCCACCTCCCGCCCAACCTTCCACCCCTCTCCCACCCCACCCCCCCTCCGCCTCGCCCCCCCCCCCACACCCACAACCCCCCCTCCCCGCGCCACACCCACACCAACCCCCCCCCCCACTCCCACCCCCCCCCCCCTCCCCCCCCCCCCCCCCCACACCCACCCCCCCCACACCCCCCGCCCCCGCCCCCCACCAAGTTCACGCACACCCAAGCCCAACAAACTCCCCAACATTCTGCTCGAGTTGAAAACATTCTACACCCCCCAACCTCC
The DNA here is from genome assembly GCA_026074375.1 of Tanacetum coccineum. Classification (NCBI taxonomy): domain Eukaryota; kingdom Viridiplantae; phylum Streptophyta; class Magnoliopsida; order Asterales; family Asteraceae; genus Tanacetum; species Tanacetum coccineum. The sequence goes on from BQNB010109513.1 coordinate 16,867, forward strand.
CCTAAAAAACCCGAATATAAACACCTTTAAAATTTCCCCCAAACCACCCCCCACCTGCGTCCCTGACCAGCACCCCCAACAGCCCCTCAAGTCACCCCTCCATACCTCCAAGCCCCACTCCAACTTCCCCTCACCAATGCAAAAAACTAAGCAACCACCGACAAACCATCAAGCACAATCAAGCCACACGACCCAATAATTACACTACCCTAGCAAAGCCAACACACCACTGTTTATCATAGTCTTTTGATAGAGACCGCATTTTTATGCTTTTAATTAATATTTAAAATTTCATAATTTTTCGTGAAGTCGTTAGTCGTTTTCGTTGTTTAAGTAATTGGTTAAGTATATTAATGCAAGTATGCATGGAAAGCCTTGGAAATTAATTCATATGCATGCACTAGCATTCCTAGAATGTTGGAAACCAATTGGTCCCCCCTGGGTCTTGCTCTTTCAACCGAATATGCACACACACTCTAGCATGGGATTCTGTAGGATCACGTTTAACACTTCATAACACGAATCAAGAACTAGAAATGAGAAAGAGAGGTGAGTTGTTCTAGAGAGAGAAAGAAGAGAGAGAGAGAGAGATGAGAGAATATGGAAAAATGATATTATTTAGAAAATGAACAACTTACTCTTTTCTAAATAGAAAAGAGTTTATATACCCCGACACATTAAGTGACGATCGGGATAATTGACTAGGACCCAGGCTCGGTTTTGCTTGGGATTAAACCCGAAACATATACAATATTAGATTAACTATCAAGCCCGATTCCTGATATTATACTATTACTATTACAACCGTTAACTAATTGATTGACCGAGACTTAAATACATAATGAACGAACTTCATGTTCGACTCAATATTTTGAGGCTAACAATCTCCCCTGAAGTGAGTTCATTGAAGACACTCCTTCATGAGATCAATGAGATTGCTTTTGTCGTTTAAGCTCATGTGGTCTTGGTCTTTCTCTTTGTTCTTTGTTGTAGGCTTGTTCCTTCATGCTTTGCGATCTTGACTTTGAGCCTTTGTCATTGTCTTTATCGTCTTTGCGATCTTATGTTTTTGACCAACATGCTCATACTTTTGCATTTTCTTGAAAGCTTTAAATCAGAGTTAGTGGAAGTCTTTGTCTTTAAATCTTAAGCTTTAAATCAGAGTTAGCGGAAGTCTTTGTCTTTAAATCTTCATTGTAAATACTAAAAGTATCACTCGGATGTTCTGGCAAATATCACAAGGATATTGCTTAGGACTCTTGTTAACAGCTTATGAATTTGATGATGTTCAACAAGTGTTTGAAATAGAATGTGTCCTAACGAGATTTAGATTGATCTCTTATCTTGCAAGAACGTGGGCGTATGCAGGCACATATAGTAATGTAATAAAGCGAAAAATTTCCCCGTATAATTGTGATCATAGTAAAATAGGTTGATGAAAATTTTGAGTTGTTATACATATTCTTCATGTTCATCCAGCACAGGTTCAATCATCCTCTGTTCCAGAACAACAACATCAATTGTACCTTGCTATGAAGGCTGATCCTCTATTACAACAACAAGACATAGCAATCTGGTTGGCTCTCCAAATGAAGTTTGAGAAGACACATGTACCACATACTGCTTGTAGACCTTCTGCCATTCGCCCGCATAAGAGATCAGGACGATCCTCATGATGATGCTCATCCTGAGGGGGAGAATAGTGCAAAAAGGCAGAAGACATCGGACTATGAAGCATATCTTTGACAATTGATGAAGCTAAGTTGAAGAAGATGGCGGATGAGATGCTAAGACAAAGATGTACTTCAGGAGATGAACATCAGTATCACATTGATCAGATGAAGAATTTCTTGCAACGTGACATTGTTTGGGAAAGCAGAAAGGAAATTCTTGTCTCTCCACATCCACGAAAGATTACACCATTAGTTTAAAGTTGTCAAAGAGATCCTGAAGCTCCAGTACTATATCTGATCAATCAAGACCTTTTGTACTTGAAGAAAGGAAATTCAGATCCTAAGAAGATCGTTTTGTCACTTCATAAATTTCCAGTAATTGTCTTCAATGATGATGATATTGAAGAACGGACTTCCAGATTGGTTAATAAGTGTATAAAGAAGTTTAATCCTTATGCAAGATATGGTGTTGAATACTGGAAGAATCCTCATGCGAAGATCTTCTACATAAGGAGACAAAAAGAACCTGGAAGACTGAAGGAAGAGATCTATTCAAACTCTAAGATCGTTCAAGTCATCAAGACATACTGGGAATTAGGTCATGAACATAAGTTTATCACAGAGATTGTGGCAAGAAGAGCTAATGATTGCATAGTGTCAATAACTGAGCCAGATTACAAGAACCTCAATAAGAATGACATTGAAGACATGTACCTGCTGATCATGAATAACAAGGTACCTGATTATGCTGATACAGGATTGCTATGGTCTCTATCAGTGTTCATCAGAAGTTCAGTGATATGGGAAAGAGTGCACGATTTTCAACTTGGAATCGAAAGCTATCAACAGAAGATCAATCTCACTGCACCAACAATTACATTCCCAGGAATTGAAGAATGTGATGTGTTTTCTATTGTTTATGAGCCTGTACATGGAATCATTTACACTAATAGCCAGAAAGAGAAAAGGGTGATGAGACCTTCAGAGATACATAAGTTTTGTGATGCAACACTGAGGAGAACGCTTGAAGGTCTAAAGAGTTATTATAATGATGTCAAGTATGGATATGTGCAAAAAGAACTTACAAATGATGAACTGGAGTTTCTTAAGTTGTTTGAAGAAGAGATTGAAGTTCGGTTGAAGTATCAAGATCAAATGAGAAGATGGGAGATGTATGTGAATGGAAGACCACTAGGACCAAGGAGGGAACGCCCAGAATAATCGACCCTTAGGGGGAGATTGTTAGGTTTATGAAAAGTGTCGATTATGTGGTTTTATTATTAGACTTTATTTTGTTTAGTTTAATATAGCTTGTAATAAGGTTTATTATGCTTTAAGTAAGAAATAGCATAATAACCAAAGTCTAGGGACTAGTATTGTCAAGTTAGAAAAATAAGGAAGGGAAGCCTCCCTTCCATTGCCTATAAATAGCCCTCTAATCATCATTAGAGGGTGATGCTCTTGTAACCAACTTTCATTTCCCTCCTAAATAATATTTGAATTTTCCCTTCATTTGCTCTTACTCTCTCTAAGCTTGCATGTTGATATGATTGATTCAAGATTCATGTGACCTAACATATAAGTAGAGAGTTGATTTTGACAAAAGTTTTGGGTTGACTACTACTCAGCATGGTATGGTCCTTCCTGAATTATACATAGGTGATCAGGCTATGTATAATTAAGGACTAACGATGCAATACCCATTTTCATCAAACTAAGGTTACGTAATGGGTAGTATCAAATAGTTTTATAAGATAACAAAACGATTCACAAGATGGAAGTATGGTTATTTATAGGATGACAACAAAATGGTTTGCGAGAAAACCGTAAGATGGTTTACAAGATAATAGCTAAATAGCTCATGGGGTGATAATAAAATAATTTATGTGCTAAAAAATGGTTTCATAAAGTAAAAACAAGATTATTCATAAGGTGATAGTAACGTAGTTTTTGAGATGATTGCAAGGTAGTATATAAGATGATAATGAGGTAGTTTATAAGATGATGGTAAGATAATCTTCATGGTGATAATAAAATGGTTTATTAAGTAATAGCAATATGGTTTGCATGATGGTAAGAGATTAGTTTATAAGGTGGTAGTTAACTAGATGATAGTAAAATGGTTTATAAAGAGATTAGTTTATAAGGTGGTAGTTTACTAGATGATAGTAAAATGGTTTATAAAGAGATTCTAGAATAGTTTACTAAATGATGGTAAAATAGTTTATTATAATGGTAACAAGGAAAAAATTATAATTTATAAAGTGATTGTGAAATGATTTATTATTGATAGTGGAAGTATTTTATAAGATGGTAGCAAGATTATTCATAAAATGATAGAAAAATGATTTACGTATTGTTAATAAATTGGTTTATAAAGTAATAATGATTTGGGTAGGAAATTAGTTTATATGTCAGTAAAATATTTTATAAATGATGGTTTATCAATCGGTTGTAAGGTAGTTTATTAATGACAACAACTTTGTTTATGAGATGATACTAAAATAGTTTATGACGTGGTATCAAAATAGTTTTCGAGAGAATCACGTGACTGTTCATAATGTAATAGTAAGGAGTTTATAATGTGGTAATAAATAGTTTACGAATCGATAACGAAATAGTTTATAAAATGACCATGGAAGCAGTTTATGGAAGACAACGAAAAAGTTTATTATGTGGTAGTGAAATGGTTTATAAAGTAGTTGTAAAAATATTTTAGGGACTATAATAGTTTAAGGAGTGGTTTGCGTAAATAAATAGAGAATTAAATCGACGAAATTTTCACGACTCATTAATTTAATAGATAATTTAAATCATCCACACATACGACGTAGTTTAATAGAAAGTACAACGCGAACTTTAAAAGAAGTACGAATGCAAAATCCTATAGGAAATAGAGTCTAAGAAAGAAAATCCCAACTTAGGTTTCACTAGGTAAGACAGGTCACAAGATGACATAGGTGTTTCAATAATGTAAGGCGGGTGCTCCAACTTAGAGTTGAATGGTAGGGTAACTAATTGGATCGGCACTGTAATAAGTTTCAATGTTATGTAAACGATATTACGTAGAATCATGAAAAGGGTTTCAAAGACCATCGTGTCATTCACAATGTTTTGAGAAAAGTTCTAGTATTTATATAAATAACATTTATATAAACCTATATAAGAAAATGTAAGATATATAAGTAAAGAAAAGTAAACATTTATCTAAGTCATGTAAGCAAATAGGGTAAGCAAGTAAGCAAGTAGTGTGTATGCACATGGAAAAAGTTTGATGTGATGTAATGTTTGTGAAAATGGTTATAATCTAGGTAAAATATGCAACCTAGTTCTCTATAACCTTGGCTCTAGATACCAATCTGTAACACCCCTAAAATGGGTCGCAGCGGAAATATGACCGGGAGTGTTACTTCATGTATAAATTGCACAAGATGTGAGAGAACGACCTCTAAATGAGTCGTTTGAAAAGTAATCTCGTTGATTTAATTGAAAAATAACATTTGTCCCAAGGTTTACATCATAATGAAAGTCTAGAAATAACACAATGAGATTTGATATTTTGAATGTATGTAGAAATACATGAATGAAATCTTGAAAAGTCTAGACTCCAATGCACATCAGTTATGAAGGAAATGAAATTCACACAAATATAGAACTAGGGGGAGAAAGCTAGAGAGACAAGTGGATGGGAGAATACACTAAAAATACATACATGAATATGAGAGAAATGCATTCAACCAACACCCTCTCCATGTGTGGAGAGGGTTAATATACTTACAAGATATGGGTCGAGCCAGGCTTTCCTTGGACTTTCTATATGTCGGCCCGGTTAGCTTACTAATTATTACATATTATAGAAAAACTATTACAAAGGATCATGAGATTGGTAATGATCGTCACTTTACTAAAAACTGAATTCCTAACAATCTCCCCCTAAGAGACAATCGTTAAGATCTCATAAATGATCAACACTTTCTGTATTTCAAACAATCTCCCCCCTAAGGGGTGATCATAGGGATCTCTCCTTGTGACCTAGATCATTAATTGTTGAAGCTTCTTGTCTTGATCTTGAGTCTTTTTTGTGTAATAGTTGATCTTTTGTCTTGCATCTTTATGTAGTGGTCTTTGATCATTATGCTTGAGCTTGTTCCTTCATGCTTGATGGTCTTGTGATCTTGAGCCTTTATTACTTGATTTC
>BQNB010109514.1:5837-22737 GCA_026074375.1 Tanacetum coccineum
AAAAAAACAAATTAATTTAATGTAATCTTTTATCTATATACTTTTTAATTTGCATACAGCAATTAAAACAGATTATGTTTACCCGCCAAAATATGACAAGAGAATAAACTGTATTCCCTTTTTCCATTCTTGTACACTTTCATCCAAGAGAGGTTTGACACAAACATTCAAAAAACTATAAACATAACGCATGCAATTATATACATAACTTTAAAATACCATGTGTTGATGCAAAAGTTGAGTCTGTTTGTGTTTGATCCGAATAAACTGTTTTCCGGGTATAAAACACTTTCTTCTTCCACCAAGTGAATTTATTGAGAACCCTGCACAAGGAAGTAAAGCACCGTTAACCTTATCGTGGGAGCGGATCCCACGGTTAGACTCCGGCGTGAGAGTAATTATCGGTTGTTTTGGAGGATAATTGAGAGTATTAGGGTTTTTGGGTCATACCTGAATCAATGAATGTTATCCTCCTTTTATAGGCCTCAGACCCCGTAGGGTTTCCTTGTATTTCGGCCCAAGATAAGGCCGATATAACCGGAATCCAACCTTATCCTTATCATATTCAAATAAGGAGAGTATATCCCCTAATTGACTGGGCTATCCATCCCTAAAATAGCGCCCAAGTACATCGCATGCCAGAGCATAATGCCATATACTTTGCTACATCCGGCCGCGGCCTGGACGAGTGTCCGTGGTCGTGACCCATAACCCGCGGCCCAAGTAGCGATAACAATAATTAGCCCAAAATAGTATCTATGGGCCGGGTCGGACCATACTATACGTCATCACAAACCATCCTCCGAATATGCAACTAAGGGAATTTTATGCAATTTTATCCAAACCGGCACCTTAGTAACCTCATTTCTGGTCAAGGACACATAAGGTGTCCATTTGTTAAGAATGATAGGCGAGTTGCGAATCATCCACAGACCACGCTCAAGCACTTGTTCCAAACCAGTTTTAGTAGCAAATTTAAATAGGAATATTCCATCGCCATTCCTCATTAGTTTTTGCAACCCAAATTTACCTCACGTGTTATTGACATAGTTTTGAACAATAGGGAAGGCTAGACTTTTACCAACAAAAAATCCAACAATAGAGTTCTCAAACCTGTTTTTACGTTATCAATTGCGGACTTGGGAAGAACCGTATCAAAGTTATCCATCCTCTCGTCATTTACAAGTGCTCTAAAATTAACCTTCGTTGACACTTGCTCAGAATTGATAATGTTAGCAAACGAAATCGGCTTCAATTTAACCGCTTTGTTTCCAGCATCACACCCGTTATCAATGTTACCATTTGCATCCGAATTGACTTCTTCCATGTTACTTCCAAACTGATGCCTTACAACTAAGTATAAAATTGACAAATGAGATAAATAACCCTACAAATCAACAACTATAAATGGCATATATCATGAGCATCCATCATATATAATCTTGGGTATCACATTGTAATCATTTACACCTAGAGGTGTTAACCATTTCACAAAAAGAAAAAAAAACTGATTATTGTAAACCAGTAATTTAGGTTCTTTTTTCTTTTAAATGATAGAACAAATCCACCAGGTTGTATGACACGGTTAAGTTATCTTTAACCGGTTTTGCTTATTTCATTGTGTTTGAGCAAGACTAAAAATATGTACTTTTTATAACAAGAGTAGTGTTATTTAGACCTAAAGCACATGCTTAAATATATGTCTAATGCATAAATCACTTATACAATTGTATTATGTATTTTTTTTCAAATTTCTACAATCATTTTTTCAAATCAACAAATAATATCATTAGGTACATAAATAGACATGTTTATCGGGCAAAACAATCAATTTTCTTATAAAAGTATATCTTATTTCAATAGGATTTCAGAACATGTATCTTAGTTCTAATGTGATCAAGAGAAAATTAAGGAAAAACTCTAATCAATGGTTAATTGCATAAAATGTCAACAATCATTTAGATAATGTAGTAACATAGTCATAGATGTTCATTGAAATTTAACAGATTTCAAACTATACAATAACAACAAAATCTTTATCTTTTAGTGCGGGCAGCAAGACCTAATCTTCCGTATAACCAATGGACTTGTGACAAGTTCCCCTAGTAACAATTTCTTATATTTTAATCTTTACAAACAAATTACATCATCCTATTCGTCTTGTTAAATTTTGTCGATATCTTTTTACTTCGTTATCCCACTGAAGTTATATGTTTTACATATGGGTAAGCTTACTTTTTTGATATTTCGTTATTGTATTTTTCTTTTAGTTTATTGCAGGAATATTGAGGAAAATTGTCTTTCACATTATGGTATTTAGGAGGGTTTGCATATGATAGATTTTAGAGAAATAGTAAAGTACAAAAATAGATAAAATAATAATTTCTGTCACATTAAGAGATGCAAATATATCTCTCCTTATAAAGTTACAATATAACATTAATCAATTTTTGTAGTCATTTAACTTGTGAAATAAAATGCAAAACTAAGTCAAAGTAAGCGGAGTTATTTTGTATGTTTGTATTCTTACGTTATCCATTTTTCACACTCTATAACACTTATCTCACGGATGTTTTCAGCGAAACTTAAACCCATAACCTTTAGGTTGGTAAGAAACTCACATACCACTAGACTAAAGGCTTTGGATATCTCATGTGACATAATTGTTGTTAAATTAAAACTAGTTTTATCATCATATTTAACCTAATTTTTCTAATAAATGCATATAATTGGATATACGTATCAAAATATTATTCTTTTAGAGTATTATTGCATCTTTTAGAAATAAGCAAATTCAAACACTGTGTCTAAAAGTATATTCAAGCAGTTTGTAAATACTTATTACTCGTATAAAACAAAAGCAGAAAAAATATACAATCCCAAACACCCTCTATTATAACACAAAATGACCAAACAACATTTATGTTTCAAATATAGTGTATTATTTTTCAACCATAAACCATCAACGTGTCAGAAAAGAGTTCCATAGTTTCTTTCGAACGACAAAGAAATTCCTCCTTCTTTATAATAAACTTTACCTTATTAATTCAAGATCACTTAAATCATTTAGATAAATCATTTACTTTGTGCATAACCTACTAATCACCCACTTGCATACCGAATAATACTGTTGTTAATTGGCCATAGTAATTATTAATTTGCGGATCTCTTACTAGTTATGATCAATTGTTGCAACGTATTTCATGGGGTGTTGACATTGACTTTAAAGAATTTAGAAATAAGAATTGTAAAATTGTTTATTTGGTAAAGATAGAAATAATCGTATGTTGAATAAACTATTTAGAAATTATCATATACATATTTGTTTAAGGGTATACCATAGTCACCATCGACCCTTTTATATAAACATCATGATAATTTTATGTAACTTTGTATTATACTATTATGTCATTGTTAGGAAAAGATAAAGTGGTCACCACATCTCATTTTAATATTTATCTCTATCACTTGCTTAGAACAACCTATAAAATGAGCTTTCTTCTAAATTTGGTCACTATCATAGCGTATATCTCCAAGTATCTAATCAAAACCTAAAGAGAGAGAGATGAAACTATACAAGAATTAAAAGAGTAATAATTAGAAACCAAAGTATTAAAAATAAGATTGCAGAATAGAACATGGACTATTTTGTTAATCTTTTTTTTTTTGAACGGCCGATATTATTAAAACACTAGCAAAGAGCTAGAAAAAACATTACAAAGAAATCAGAGAGGGGTTCTTTAACCAATCTATCCAACTAAAGCTACCTTTGCATCTACGCCTACACCAAGAAAAAGAACGAGTAACAATATCATCAAACATACGACTTTTCGCTCATGAAATTGAACCAAAAATAGCATTATTACGATAGTTCCAAACCGACCACCATGTAATATAGAAAACTCCGTCCAAAATCAGCTTAATTTTAGGCGGGATACGTAAATTTGAAAACCATGTCCACCAGTCTTCATAATTAGACATCGACACCAAGGTAATATCCCACCACGTAGCAATCCGCTTATATATATCATTACCCATGGGACAATTATAGAAGATATGTTAAGTTGATTCTAATGGAATAGCCAATTAGGCAGAAGGATGGGTATCGAGCTCCATCACCTTAGTGAAAGGTTGATACGAGTAGGAATATTATCCAACTTAACTCTCCATGCAAGAATGTTGATCTTTATCGGGACAGCCTTGTTCCATCGGGTTTTGGAAGCGATCACCTGAAGGTTGTGATCATCTAAAAGATTCCTTACTGAAGCAACCGAATAATCCCCTCCGCCTGACAACGACCAGAGTACCATCTGTCAAATATAGGAGGGAGAATAAGACCCTCCACGCGTGATAGCAAAGCGGCAAACTGCTCTTGTTCTATCCCGCCCCTCGGAAAGCGCCTCAAAGAGAAGCTTATACTAGAATGAGCCATCTTAGACGCAACGGAAATATTTTTAGATAATTAAAGAGCATAAATCCTTGGATATACATACTTAAAAGGGGCATCGCCCTTCCATGTCTCTACCCAGAACTTCGTATTCTCTCCATTTCCTACATTTTTCTTCACGAAGGGCCCCCCCCCCCCCCCCCCCCCCCCCCCCCCCACTCCCCCCCCCCCCCCCACCCCCCCCCCCCCCCCATCAAGATCAATCCTTTGTTTTTGTGAAGGGATAATTCTCGAACTCATATAACCCAATGTAAGAGATCCCCAGAATTATGGAAAAGATTATCGAGCTTACCATCTCACCATGGATGGCTTTTATGACTCTAGACCAAAGACAAAAATTATAGGAACGAAAACGCCAAACCCACTTAAAAATAAGAGCTCGGTTAAGCGCATATAGGGTCGAAACACCAAGACCACCTTTATTCTTTAAAACAAAACATTATCCCATTGGATTAATGCCATTTTCCGAGTATTAGGATCCGCCCCATTGAAGAAATGACTTCGAATGGACTCCATCTTTCTCAAAACCTGGATAGGAACTTTAAACATCGACATATAGTAGATAGGGTTTCTATCTATTATAAGGTTTCTATCATTTGTTTGCTTTTAACTCACTTTGGTGAGTTTGGACACCAATTTTATGTAATTTACCTAGAATCTTCTTATGTATTATGCACTGTAAAATTGCAATTTCCATATTTATCCTTTGTAAAAATATAAAATATAAATCTTTTTTCTAATTTAAGCAAGCTTCTAAAACCTTTTTTTAAAAAAACTTTAATACCATCTAAAGATACTAAGAGCATCCAATATAGGAGGTTTTAAGAAACTTGAAAAAGTTTATGTTTTGTTTTAATCATAGTAGATCTTCATTTCATGATTTACATGCTGAAAAGTATTAAAAATCTTAGAGCTCCACTATAGTAACATTTTAAAGGATTATAATTTGTGTTAGAATTTAATTATAAACTTTTAGTTTTATCAACCCTATCTCCACTATGTATAAACTTTTTCAAGTTTTATAAACATCTCACATAATTTAAGTGCATTAAATTATGAAAATGTCTAATATCCTAGACCTCTTCATGCCACATAAGCTTGAAATAGATGTTCACTGCGGTTTACAAATTTTTAGACATCTTCATAATCTTATAAATCTTTTCATAAATCACTATAGTGGATGCCCTTAGACCTCTTTATAATCTTAAAACATTAAATGCATGTTTTATGTGAAATTATTAAAAAGCATAAATGCTTATAAAATGTTGAGGTGACAAGAAATATTAAATTCATAAAGCGTTATAAAATTTTACCATTATAGATATCCTAATACTTCGTATCCACAAATAATCAATAAGAAAAGAAAACATCTCACTATCCAACTGAAAAAAAAACCAAAGAAAGAAAAAGTGGCCTCACTTGTTTCGTGTTCTTGAAGAAAATATTAATCCTTCATCACATTAATATCAGTGGAAAAAAGATACAGAAAGAAAAAAGCTTTCACTAAGATCACTCAAAATTAGTGGGGTTTAATGTAAATGAACTATGGTGATAAGAAAATTTATCAAGTTTTACTTTAAAAATCTATAACAAAAGTAATATGTCAAAACCAATGTTAGTGTCCAAATCACATTTACTAAATTTAAGCATGTATATAGCCTAATGTCATTAGTGAGGGCGTCTCTATTACTTTAAACTTATTTCTTAAATCCACTCTTGCTCTCTCACATTCATAGATTATGGGATCTACTTATGTAATAATCTAATAACTTAAATCATTTCTTTAGTCTATTTTGTGTCATGGACCTCTCTTTTCCACTAAAACCCATAAATTCAAGGATTTTCCACTTTCACACACATGATCTTTCATTCTTTTCTTCAAACCATTCTCAATCCTCAGATTTTAGCATCACCCTTTTACTTTTGTATTCATTTGTACTTTTCAGTTCAATGAGCAAGAGATGCTAATCTTAAAAGCACAAATGCATCTTTTGATTTTTAGGTTGTCATGCTAGTGTTTGGTCAAAACAATTCTTTTTGATATTGTTCGCTTCATCTTTTTGGTGTTATTTAGTGTTTCTATTGGTTGTTAATATAGATGAACTACATAAACCACATGAGCGTTAAAAAAATACCCCATCTTTAGCACCTTCTTCGTCAACAAACGATTCCAATTATGCTCTTTTTTCACATATACTCTGTAGGATTTTGTTGTTGCGATGATAATGTGACATGTCACAAGATTAATAAAAAAAATTAGTTTTGTCTTTTGGGTCAGAGATCATTGTCACAAACCTAACTTGGTAAAAAGAAAAGGGATCTCTGCAAGCCTGCAACAAGCAACTTGTTTTTGTGAAGATAAATGTAGCTAACAGAAGTCTTAATAGATGCTAACCACGGAATTTTAATAGTAGAACCAAGGGCAACATGATTTTGCAAACCTGTGGAGCAATTGCTTGTCCAATTAGCATTATTAAATCTTACCCCAGTATTTAAATAGACAAGGTTCATGTGGGTTTCACACATTTGAACAATATGAATTATGACCTAGAGAATCATGTGATTAACCTTGGTAATATTGCGAAAACTTGAAGGGTATTACTTGGCTACCAACTGCAGTTTAGTGAGTTAATGTTTATTTAGCATCTGTAGATCTGCAAAAAGCCTGTACGCTATTCCTTTTGCTTGTTTGTTTGTCTGTCAACCATGCTTTGTCTCTTGAGATATTTTTGAAACAAATGTCTCTCAAGATATATACCCAATAAAATAAGTCATTTGCAGTTTTTGTTGTTTCTTTTAATCATGAATTTAAATCGTATAAAAAGATGAGAGCATCTAAAGGTCATTTTTCAAACCAACCCAAATTAATATCAAGGATTGGCATTCAACGTATTTTGGGAACGGGAGAGCAACAAATGTTGACATTTCGGTATTTCCCTGAACACTATATAACTACAGATAAACTATGAGATGAAGAATGTACATAGCCCATATCATTAGCAGATAGCCGCAATAAGAAGCAAACAAAGTTCCAAAATCACACTTGGTCCTTAAATGAAATAGAACATAGGTAATATGTTTGAAAGGCTATGTACCACGAGAAGTATGAGTTACATGGCATTATTAATATTTCTCATTCGGTTAAACACTCTAATCTCTTCTCTTCTTCTTCCTCTCTTCCCTTTCAGATGAGTTCTTCAACTGCATATGACAATAACCAACAAGTCAATTTCTGTGACTGGTAACTTGAGAGAAAGAATAAACATGTTGAAATAAGACTTACCATGATGATAAGGATGCGAATAAAGACAGCAACAAAGTCAGTAAAAAGCGTAAGTGCATGCTTGACGTAATCCAGATCCCCAAGGTGAGCCTTCTCGATGATCTCCTGGGTGTCAACCACCATATACCCAACGAATACCAAGAGACCAAAATATAGCTGCAACAGCAAAAACAAACACAAACAGGACGATTAAGCATTGCAATCATTTGAGAGATCAATATCCTCTAGTGGGGACATTGAACATCAGCAAGAGAATGGACAAACCATAAAAAAAATCCTTTTAAGAGAAATTTACCTCGAACTGGAACATAGCCACAGAACCACCAAAGATGGATGAAGCAAAATGCAACCAGAAGAGGATCGAGACACCAGATGAGAGAAGGCCTCCAAGATAAAGGTACTCTCTACGCCTTGCCAACATGGCTGCTCCTGAAAAACAAGCAAATGCGATGGCGGTTCCCATGAACGCGCTAACCAAGATGCTGCAAAACCCCACAAAGTTCATAAGAAACCATTTTCACTGTAAAAATGCAGATGCATGTCTTTAAAACATTTAAGACAACAAACATGTAAAACTACAGGAATCAGAATATCTGTACCTTGAATCAAAATTAACTGCCAACTCGACTAGAGGACCAATGGAGGCTCCTTGGAGAAGGGCTGATGCCATCAACAGTGAAACTCTCTTTTGCTGTAACATTAGTGAAGATAAAACCTATCAGAATTCCATGAACTATAACATGCGAGAAAATCAGGGAAAAACAGGACAGTTGGATCCACCTCGTGATATGGGGGAGTAGCGAGTAACCAAGACATGCATCCCAGGGTTGCGAAGGTAGTCAGGAGACCTCCGATGTTCCATAAGATGTGAAGATAAGCTCCGACTGCAGATGCTACAAGAGCACAGCACAGTGACAGATAAACCTGCAATTAAATCACACGAAGCCACTAATTAACAATCAAAACTCAATGAAGATGAAAATGGTGCTTGAGAAAGCCCTATAACATGTCCAAAATCATTAGAAGCACATACACATATCAATGTTTTTTTTAATCATTTAAAACGTTCACCAATAATGTGCCATCATGTAATTTCTAGTTTCAATCACAAAAATAAAACTTAGAAGTCTTAACTAGTCACCTAGACATCCTCAACACCAGTCTAAAAACCAAATAAGGCTATTTACAAGGTTACATAGCCTAAAAACCGAGTCAACGTTTTTATTGCAATCTTGACTACTATTACAAAGTTACATTGTGCTTACGACTAATATACAAACGAAAAAAACAATACAACTACATATACTAAACAAACTTTTTTTGAGTTGGTATTCCACAAGTCACTATAATAAAAACAATCACAAGCAAGTATACATCCAAGTTTCTGACTAACTCATTTGATGATCATGATATTATTTGTAGTGCGAGATACACGCCAGACTAAGTTGCTAGCTTAAAGATATTGCCTTACCTAGCATACAAGGTAAAACAGCAGTGTTTCTCTATAACAGTGTTGTAAATATCGCTCGGCGGTCGACCCCCTTTAAGCGATATATCGGTTTCTCGGCGGAGACCCTAAATTATAAAGGAATTCTGCAAAATATATATATATTTAATAAGTTTTTTAATATTCTTATTATTTTTAACTATATATCTTATGTATATGTTGTAAAATATACATTATGTGTGGTTTTAATTCAGTTTTGTATACTTTTATTAAATCACGATCAAGAAAATCAGAATACAAAAAAAAAAAAAAAAAACCCAAAAATCGGCCGATTTTGACCGATTTTGACCAAAACCGATTTTTTACCGATAAGTGAAAAAACGTATCGGTTGACCACCGATAAGCGATATATCAGTGATATATCGGCCGCCAAGGCCGATATTTACAACACTGCTCTATAATCAGCCAACCAACTAAGTAAACAAATATCTCGCACCACAAAATAAGATCATTTACATCAAATGAGGCAGTCTAGAGAAGGAATGTATCAACATCTATCTAAATCCCAAATTAGTAAACAATATCTCGGTTAATCATTTTACCATGATAACTTTGAAACATTCCAATAAAACAAAACACCCCAAAAAAAAAATTTACAGCAAATAACACACATAGGGTAATGAAGTTGTCATAAACAATCTTGCATTCTGGTATAAGCTTCTACACTAAACGAGAACAAATAATTAAAAGCTTCACAAACAAAACCCTCTTAACATAACTTTTGTACTAAAGAAAAATTTACAAACACAATCGTCATAACTAATATCGTTTTTACAAATTAACCTACTAATCGCCAATATCAAACAGAAAACAATATCCCAGAAAGTCATTGTAATCTCGAATCAAAACCTACACACTACATTCAACCAAATCCAGAAACACGGTAACAAATTCTCCATAGCTCGCACACGTGACCCCCTAACTTGATGATCAACATCAAATAACACTAACTAAACAATATAACTCGATAATTAACAAAACTAGGTCAAATTTCTTTCATATCTAAAACACGCTACCCTTACATCAAACACCGAATAACTAGCAACAAAAACTCACAGATTCAATTAAATTTGACAAACTAAACAGTAAAATATCAATAATCTAACAGAATTAGGTGAAAATTCTTCGTATGAAACCGTAATGAGAACCACATAATAATCAGCAACAAAAATTAAACAAAGTAAACAGTATAACTGAACAATTGAGCAAAATTAGATCAAATTTCTTCATACGAAACCCTAACTTCAATTAGACATAGAAATTACATCAAATTAGGTCAATCGAAATCCTAAATCATCAATAATCATAAACAATTTAAATAAATTAAAGAAAATAGGTGAAAATTAGGTAAAGAAAAAGAACCTGTTTGAGATGAGTTTGAACAACGGGTGAAATTTGACGGAAATTTTTGAGTGAATCGTAAGTCCAGCTGTTGCGTGTTTGTGAGGATGATGATTGGGGATTGAAGAACGATGAGAATGATTCCATTTTTTGTTACGGTGACTTTTTTTAATTTGGGGGAGAAAAAGGGGAGTGGGTGGTATTTATAGTGGGAGATTTGGAGATGATGTTAAGTTTTCTTCTTGTGTTTGGATGGTTCGCGAAGTCACGAGATCGTTGTGGTCCAATCATTTTTCCAACTTGTACACCTCAGACATTTTATACCAATCCTACGTGTCTTTTTTTGTTTATCAACTCAATTTTTATTTTGAAAAAATTACATGTTTCGTTCTTATGATTTATATCAAACATCAAGTTTCGTTTTTATTTCATTTTATATACACCAGTCGTCTTTAATTTTGAATCTTGTAACGTTGGCCGTCCCTATTTTATATGGTCGTTAAATTTTTTTGTTAAGTCTCATGAGTGGAGGGGTAATATCGTCTTTTCATGTTTTTTCTTTGTGAGTTAATGTTTGTCACCTACCTTTACTGTCACAACTTCACGATCATATATACACATGTCTTTTCATTTCCCTCTCAAATAAAACACACAAATCCAAACCTTTATACACGATCGATAATAATAAACCCTAGCAATTAAAACACTAATTCCAGGATTTAGTGCAATTAAATGGATGGCACAGGCTGGAAGATAAGAAAGGACAATGAGAAATACCAAATGCCTATTGAATACGGTATGCAATTTATTCAATTTTGCCCTAGTGTTGGATGCTTTCCAGTTTTGATAGGGTTAATATATTAATAGTTTGATGGTGAATGTTATTACATTTAGTTTGTTTGTGTTAATTGTTTTGTATTGATTGCATTTTCAGAAAAAGATCATGCTATGTTTTCCATAAAACTACACCATGCTGGGAAGTTCAAAGAGTTAGACAAAAGGAAGTATGTAAATGGGTTAGTTGATTATGTCGATGGGTTAGATATAGATAAATTTTCTGTTCATGAGCTAAATGAAGTAATGTTAGAATTAGGATATGCTAATAATGATGATCATATTTACTATCATTATATGATTCCTGGGACTGACTTAGAAATAGGATTAAGAGCCTTAGGTAATCATTTAGATGTCCTTGGGTTGGCTAAGTATATCAATGATAATAAGCTGATTATGGTGTACTGTGAGCACATAGATACTAAGCTAAACACATATGCTCCCCCCAGAAGCAGTGTTGTTATTGAGGAGTTTCTATCTAGCAGTATGATTCATAAGAAAGGGTTGTTGTTAAAATACCATAAACCATCATCCACCCCACATGTTACACCCTCTTGGACATGGTTTTTGGAATGTCTTGGTGATGATCTTGGAATGACTAAAGAATCTAATTTCACTTTTATCAATGATAGACAGAAGGTAACATTTGACTTTTTTATAACAACAATGGTCCCTAACAATTTAATATACTAACACTTTGTCTTTTTCTACAGGGTTTAGCTATTGTTCTTTTCCCACAGGGTATCACTATTGCTATGGCCAATGTTTTCCCTTGTGCAGAGCATAGATACTGCCTTAGGCATATCCATGAAAACATGAAGAAACAATGGAATGGCCAGGCTTATAAAGAACTTTTGTTGAGATGTGCTGCTGCAACAACAGTACCCTATTTTGATAGGGCAATGGAGGAGTTAAAAGAGTTTAACAAAGAAGCCTTTGAATGGTTGGCTAAAATTCCTGCTTATAGTTGGTCCAGATCCCATTTCTCAGGTAACAACAGTACTTTTTTAAAAGCTTTAAACTTAAATAGTAATTATACTTACACTTATTTAACTTGATTATGCTAAAAACAGGTAGAGCTAAATTAGACATCTTGTTGAATAATTTGTGTGAGTGTTTTAATGGTAAAATTTTGGATGCTAAGGATGCACCAATAATCACAGCTTTAGAATACATTAGGGAATACCTAATGAGAAGGATGGTGAATGTTATTATTGTGATTAACAAAACAGATGGACCACTAACCCCTAGTGCAACTAAGTTATTGAAAGTAGCTACGGATAAAGCTAATAAGTACACAGTTGGGTTCAATGGGGGGAAGAGTATGAGGTAAAGGTCCAATATGGTGATCAGTGTATGGTTAATGTGGTTAACAAGTGTTGGAAATAAGAAAAGTATCGGTCACTTCCAAGTTGTAATAGTCTTAGCCCGTAGTTTGTTATATGATTAGTCTCGTAAGCTAGTCTGGCCCAAGGCCCATGGAAAGCCCGTTAAGGCCCATGGCCGGCCATGTATGTAGGATATATACCATCTCCATGCCTTGGAGAGAGTGGTTGGTTAGTTGTTTTCATTTTCACATTTTCACACACTTAATATTCATATTACTTTCTCTCTCTAGAAACTTTCCAACCCACTTCTCTCTCTAGTTCTTGCATAATATCATTAGAGATTTCTAGTATTTTCAATTGGTATCAAGAGCCATGGTAGTGGTGTGTTTTGTTTTGTGTGTTTGTCTTTTTGATTTAGTGTTTCAAAACCTTTACCAAAGTAGCAAAATTTGCTTTTAAATTTTTCGGCTTAAAAAACCTTAAAGTTTTTAATTTTTATTGTTCCTATAAGGTTAGTAACAATAGTTATACCAAGAGATTTTTTGCATAAAAACCAATTCAAAAAATGTGATTTTTTAGTTTTGAAAATTTGGGTTTTGGTCTCAGTTACAACGAACTAGTTTTATCTGTTGGTACCGAACCAGAAGATCGATCTTAGTTACCGAACAAGTGAATCGAACGAGTGATTGTAGTTGGAAAAACCAATTCATAGTATTAGGATATCTATAATGGTAAAATTTTATAACGCTTTATGAATTTAATATTTCTTGTCACCTCAACATTTTATAAGCATTTATGCTTTTTAATAATTTCACATAAAACATGCATTTAATGTTTTAAGATTATAAAGAGGTCTAAGGGCATCCACTATAGTGATTTATGAAAAGATTTATAAGATTATGAAGATGTCTAAAAATTTGTAAACCGTAGTGAACATCTATTTTAAGCTTATGTGGCATGAAGAGGTTTAGGATATTAGACTTTTTCATAATTTAATGCACTTAAATTATGTGAGATGTTTATAAAACTTGAAAAAGTTTATACATAGTGGAGATAGGTTGATAAAACTAAAAGGCTTATAAATTAATGTCATAACACAATTATAAACTTTTAGAAAGATTTACTATAGTGGATGCTCTAAGATTTATGATATTTTCATGTCATGTAATCATGAAATGAAGATCTACTATGATTAAAACAAAATATAAACTTTTTCAAGTTTCTTAAACCTATTTTAAAACCTCCTATATTGGATGCTCTTAGTATCTTTAGATGGTATTAAAGTTTAACAAAAAAAATGGTTTTAGAAGCTTGCTTAAATTAGAAAAAAGATTTATATTTTATATTTTTACAAAGGATAAATATAGAAATTGCAATTTTACAGTGCATAATACATAAGAAGATTCTAGGTAATTACATAAAAAAATTGGTGTCCAAACTCCACCAAATGAGTTAAAAGCAAACAAATGATAGAAACCTTATAATAGATAGAAACCCTATCTATTATATGTCGATGTTTAAAGTTCCTATCCAGGTTTTGAGAAAGATGAAGTCCATTCGAAGTCATTTCTTCAATGGGGCGGATCCTAATACTCGGAAAATGACATTAATCAAATGGGATAATGTTTTGGTTTCAAAGAATAAAGGTGGTCTTGGTGTTTCGACCCTATATGCGCTTAACCGAGCTCTTATTTTTAAGTGGGTTTGGCGTTTTCGTTCCTATAATTTTTGTCTTTGGTCTAGAGTCATAAAAGCCATCCATGGTGAGGATGGTAAGCTCGATAAGTTTTCATATTCTGGGATCTCTTCCAATTGGGTTGATATAGTTCGAGATATATCCCTTCTCAAAAACAAAGGGATTGATCTTCTAGGCCTCGTGAAGAAAAAGGTAGGAAATGGAGAGAATACGAAGTTCTGGGAAGAGACTTGGAAGGGCGATGCCCCTTTTAAGTCTGTATATCCAAGGATTTATGCTCTTAAATTATCTAAAAATATTTCTGTTGCGTCTAAGATGGCTCATTCTAGTATAAGCTTCTCTTTGAGGCGCTTTCCGAGGGGCGGGATAGAACAAGAGCAGTTTGCCGCTTTGCTATCACGTGTGGAGGGTCTTATTCTCCCTCCTATATTTGACAGATGGTACTCTGGTCGTTGTCAGGTTCAGGGGATTATTCGGTTGCTTCGGTAAGGAATCTTTTAGATGATCACAACCTTCAGGTGATCGCTTCCAAAACCCGATGGAACAAGGCTGTCCCGATAAAGATCAATATTCTTGCATGGAGAGTTAAGTTAGATAATCTTCCTACTCGTATCAACCTTTCTCTTAGAGGCATGGAGCTCGATTCCATCTTCTGCCCTAATTGCTATTCGGCAGTAGAATCAACTTATCATATCTTCTTTAATTGTCCCATGGTTAATGATTTATATAAGCGGATTGCTACGTGGTGGGATATTACCTTAGTGTCGATGTCTAATTATGAAGACTGGTGGACTTGGTTTTCAAATTTACGTATCCCGCCTAAGATTAAGCCGATTTTGGAAGGAGTTTTCTACATAACATGGTGGTCGGTTTGGAACTATCGTAATAATGCTATTTTTGGTTCAATTTCATTGAGCGAAAAGTCGTATGTTTGATGATATTGTTACTCGTTCTTTTTCTTGGTGTAGGCCTAGATGCAAAGGTAGCTTTAGTTGGATAGATTGGTTAAAGAACCCCTCTCTGATTCCTTTGTAATGTTTTTTCTAGCTCCTTGCTAGTGTTTTAATAATATCGGCCGTTCAAAAAAAAAAAAAGATTAACAAAATAGTCCATTTTCTATTATGCAATCTTATTTTTAATACTTTGGTTTCTAATTATTACTCTTTTAATTCTTGTATAGTTTCATCTCTCTCTTTAGGTTTTGATTAGATACTTGGAGATATACGCTATGATAGTGACCAAATTTAGAAGAAAGCTCATTTTATAGGTTGTTCTAAGCAAGTGATAGAGATAAATATTAAAATGAGACGTGGTGACCACTTTATCTTTTCCTAACAATGACATAATAGTATTAATACGAAGTTACATAAAATTATCATGATGTTAATATAAAAGGGTCGATGGTGACTATGGTATACCCTTAAACAAATATGTATATGATAATTTCTAAATAGTTTATTCAACATACGATTATTTCTATCTTTACCAAATAAACAATTTTACAATTCTTATTTCTAAATTCTTTAAAGTCAATGTCAACACCCCATGAAATACGTTGCAACAATTGATCATAACTAGTAAGAGATCCGCAAATTAATAATTACTATGGCCAATTAACAACAGTATTATTCGGTATGCAAGTGGGTGATTAGTAGGTTATGCACAAAGTAAATGATTTATCTAAATGATTTAAGTGATCTTGAATTAATAAGGTAAAGTTTATTATAAAGAAGGAGGAATTTCTTTGTCGTTCGAAAGAAACTATGGAACTCTTTTCTGACACGTTGATGGTTTATGGTTGAAAAATAATACACTATATTTGAAACATAAATGTTGTTTGGTCATTTTGTGTTATATTTGAATTGAGTTAGTTGGCTTCAACACCTTTTTTTGATTCCTTTGTTATTTTCTAGCTCCTTGCTAGTGGTTCTAATAAAGTCGCCGTTCAAAAAAAAATAAAGGGTGTTTGGGATTGTATATTTTTTCTGCTTTTGTTTTATACGAGTAATAAGTATTTACAAAGTGCTTGAATATACTTTTAGACACAGTGTTTGAATTTGCTTATTTCTAAAAGATGCAATAATACTCTAAAAGAATAATATTTTGATACGTATATCCAATTATATGCATTTATTAGAAAAATTAGGTTAAATATGATGATAAAACTAGTTTTAATTTAACAACAATTATGTCACATGAGATATCCAAAACCTTTGGTCTAGTGGTATGTGAGTTCCTTACCAACCTGAAGGTTATGAGTTTAAGTATCGCTGAAAACATCCGTGAGATATATATTGTGAAATAAGTGGTATAGAGTGTGAAAAATGGATAACATAACTACTTACTTATTTGCTATGAGAAAAGAATACAAACATACAAAATAACTCCGCTTACTTTGACTTAGTTTTGCTTTTTATTTCACAAGTTAAATGACTACAAAAATTGATTAATGTTGTTATATTGT
>BQNB010109515.1:3634-22737 GCA_026074375.1 Tanacetum coccineum
TGTTGGTTGTTTGCTTTGATTTTGTTGGATTATGACCATTTTGTATAGTTCACTAAACTGCTAGTGCCAGTTAGTGAGGTCACGTTGTCGGGTGCATTTTGTTTTTGTAAACATGGCAGCCTTTCGGATATTTATGTAGGATATGGTAGTAGACACTTAGAAATCATTATGATTGGATGTACTGGTCTTGTAACCGAAGATTGTAATTCTTGGGGGAATTTTGGTTGTATGTGTATCACCCCCATTATTATTATTATGGTTATGGAAGATTATGGTTATCCTTGATTATGAGTTTTGTGTGATTGTAAGACTGACTTGACCCCGAGTGTTGAATGATTCCAGTTGGCGAATCCTTCACACATGTATGTTACTTGTCTGCATAGTCCATGAGTGGGTATTGTTTTTGATAATGTCGTGATGTAAAAAGTGTATTGAAATTTTTTGCGTAACCTCTTCGTGTAAACAATTGTAAACGCGTTTTCAAATTTCATAAACTGACCCTGTGGTGTCAAACAAATTTTCCTTTAAAAGAAAAATATATATATGAATAAATAAGTAAATAATGAGAATGGAGGATGGAATGATGCTATCTTCTTTTCTCTCTTTTAAAACAATCAAATTTTTATTCTAATTTTTTTATACCGAGAAAATGACTTACGAGGGTAGCATATGAAAAAGGAACGTTTTGACGAGATGGACATGACGTCGTTTGGTCCTCAATTATGCATAACTTGATCAACTATGCGTAATTTAGGAAGAACCATGCTATGTCGGGTAAAACGTCACCCTTAAAATGCTAGATAATTAGGATAAATGTTTGGGTCAAGCTTTCAGAAGGAGAAAAATGTTTTTACCCCTGCTATGGATTCTTGTGCAAGTAACCTTACTCCTATTGACTGCATGGAGAGAGTCTCACATGAGTCATTGTGATCGAGTCGTCCCGAAGGGAAAATACCAACGATATTGTTCGAAACAAGTGTGTCTAGAAAGGAGTGAAGTCTAGTTCGTGGTAATATAGATCGGCGGTTGTTATGGATACATGTGTCGAGACCAAGTGTGGTCGGTGTGCTAGTGAACAATTGTAGAATTGAGTCATCGAGGGTGCGAACCGGATGCTTGTTGTAGCAGGACTTGGTTTGAGGTCGGACTGAACATCCGCATGCTGTATAACGGCAAAATTTCCAAGGACTAGTAACGGTATGGAGTACCATCGTACATGGACACGTAGACATACCCAAAAGTCATGGAAAAATGGTAAGGTGGTTGGATGATGAGATACCAAGAAACCGGATACCGACACTGAAAAGGGATCTTCTTAGAGTCGCAAGGTTTCTGAGGTGGGTGGAAGCCAAGGTGGTTAGTTCTGAGGTTGAAAGTGAGAAATGGAGAAGACTTCTCCTACATCAAATGTGTGTTGCTATTGATGTAGCAACCAATGGCCGTGAAGAAGACTTCCTTCCCCGAAATGGAAAGTAGTGGTAGTATAGTTGTGAACATACCTGGATCGTCGAGGATTAGAATAAGACACTAAGCGACCCCTGATTTAAGGTGAGGTGTACTGATCCTTACTCCTTAACGTAGTGACTCAAAGTGCGTATATAAGGGCGAAAAGATTGGAGATTCTAGCCGAATGGCGACATCCGTTCCTATCCTAGAGAAACAGTCAAAGTAGCCGACGCCTTAATTTGAACGATATTAAACTAGGAATGAGTGTAATTGTCTCGACTTGATTAGTTGAGTCATCTAAGATTTGATGCGATGCGTTAGGACTGAGTCGACTATGCTAGACGCGGTGCGGAAACGTTGGAGTTGGAATTGCTATCTTCGTTAAATGAACAACGAGCCCATGATGCTCAATTATTTTCTTGATTGTTTTCGATTTGTCTTTTGAAAATATATGTTTTCTAGCGGGATTATCGCCACCGAATTATGTGAAAAATATGCTTTATATGCTATGTTCTTTTGAATGGTAGTAAGCATTTAGGTCACTTTGTGTTGCCCATGATGTGACATAGGACGTGAGTGAATGGATATAATTACCCGGATGTAGATGAAGGTTGGTTTGAGAGGTACGCAAACCCGATAGCCGATTGTTGATTGTGGCTTGTTAACCCACAAGCATGATTATGGTTGGCTAAGACCTAGCCGTGATTAAGTCGAGATCATTACTAAGAAGCTTGGCCATCTGAAAAGCTCGGTATAATGAGCAATTTGATCGGTTGGGTATGAACCCGCGTGACGAGCATAGCCACTGCTAAGGCTTCCTAATAAGTAAGCATGGTTGGTTTGCTAGGGCTTCATAGTGAATAAGCATGATTGTTTTGCTAAGGCGTGATTATGAGCAAGCGTGGTAAAGTGCCTAAGTAAAGCTAGGCCGAAATGTAAAATCATCGTAAAATGACGAATGAGTTATCATGTGAATGAGTGATTATGTGATTAGTTGATTTTGTGATTATATGTGATAGTACTATAATGCGTTCGATAGGTTCACGAGTACTCCGAAATTGTATTCGCAACCGGTGGTGCATTGTTAAATGAGACCGGGAGGGCGACGTATATTTGGTGTTGGTTAATGACGTATATTTTGGTTTTGGATTAGCGACGTGTATTTTGTTTTGGTTGGAGAAGTGAGCCTTGTTTCGTTAAAGTGATCACTGACTCGCATATTCTTACTCCTTTTTATATATAAATAAATATAGATAAATATAAATATATAACAAGGATCAAAATCCACAAAATCAATGAAACCAGAAGTAGTATGGAGTATTTCCGGGTCGTTATGTCCCAACGAGGCTTAAATGGAAAATCGAATGACGAGTTGATAATCGATGTTTGAATATGACAAGGATATGATTGGGCACTAAAACTAACAAGCAAATGCACGAAAAGATAAGCAAGGAAAATAAGCTAGAGCAGGCATAAAGGCTAGGAATGGTAAAAACACTTAAAACTTTTATACTAAGACACAAATAAGCTCAAATAAGCTTAAGACAAACCAAATAAGCTAGACTAACTCTAAATAAGCAAATTCAGCAAGCAATTAAACTAAGTTAAGCAGGAGAAACTCAGCAGTACTAACAACAGTACTAACAGTATTAACTATCAGTACTAACTTGGAGTTAGTACTGCTAGCTTTGAGTTAGTACTGCTAGCTTTAACAAAACACAATGAAACAAGAAATAAGCAAATAGGTTAAAACAGATTTTTAACTACCCCTAATAAGCACTCAGGCATAAGAATAAGCAACTAGAATAAACTAAAATGGCAAATAAGCTAAAAAACTACAAACTGATAAACTATTAAAATTGCTTTGAAAAGGCAAATAAGCTAAAGTAAGCTCTACTAAAGACAGTAAAGGAAAATGGGCTTAATCTACTCTAAAAAGCTAAGGAAATCTTAAATAAGCAGAAATAATAAGCTAATAAGCAATAATGAACCAACAGTACTGTTAGCCTCAAAATATTGAGTCAAACAATGGAAGTTCGTTCATTATATTAGGTCTCGGTCACTTAATTAATTATACGTTGTAATAGGCTAGAAGGGTAAACGGGCTCGTAAAGGTAAGCTAATATTGTATGTGTATCGGGCTAAAGCCCAAGTCAATCCCGAGCCCGGCCCAAGTAAAAGCCCACACGACCCATGTAGTTGTGTAGGGTATATATACCATTTTCCTCTATGGAAAATGGTGTTGATTCTTGTTGATTCTCATTTTTTATTTTCCATTTGTAAGAATTCAACTATTCTATTTTTCTCTCTTTATTTCTCTCTCTAACTTCTCTCTACAATTCTTCCATTTCTTCTCATCTTATTTTTCTTGTTTCTATAATGAAGTGAAAGTGATTTTGGGTTCCGACATTTGGTATCATTCGCCACGGGTGGGTTTAGTTTTTGTTAATTTTCGTTGTTGATTCGTGTTTGTAATTTTTTTTGTTTTGTGGTTTCGTTTTTTATTAAGCAAAGTGGTTCGATTTGGTTTCTTGGCATATAAGCTTTTAGTCATGGTTATTTCGTTCGTGGCTAAGCAAAACGCAAGGACGAAAAGATCGTGTTGTTGGTGCCTCAATCGAACGAGTGACAACCAATAGAACCGAACTAGAAGGCGTGCTTCAAGGACCGAACTAGATCTCACTTTAGCTTGGACCGAACTAGACTTTCCTTTGAGGATCGAACGAGTCTCATCCTTCGAGGACCGATCGAGTAGTTTCTGTTTGGACCGAACTAGATTTTTCTTCGAGGATCGAACGAGTCTCATCCTTCGAGGACCGAACGAGTGGTGTGTGTTTAGATCGAACAAGGACAATCGAACTAGTGAAATCACTTGTGGACCGAACAAGAGAACCGAACTAGGAATTCTCTTGTGGACCGTACTATGGACGAACTAGTTGATTTCTTTTAGAACCGAACTACACAACCGAACCAACGAACCAAACAAGCATTGAAACGAACTAGGTGATTTACATAAGAACCGAACTAGTTTTTTCACAAACTGAACTAGTCATTTTTTTTTTGTTCTTACTGCTTTTTCTGATTTGTAAAATCCCGTTGAAAGATTACGATTTTCTCTCGTTTTAACTCTAAGAATGTAAAATTCCCGTGTATTATTTAATGTACTCAATCACAACAACAATCACTTACCTGCTTAAGATCCTACAAAATCTTCTCACTCTTATTTCTTACAAATCATCCGTCATGAAGACTCCAATTGCAACTTCCAAACCGACAGTAAATGCATTAAACATCTAATGGCAGCTGGTTCAAGGGATCGTCCACCAATGCTTTGCAACAGGACGATATGCACAATGGCGATCACGTTTTACGATACATTGATACAAGACCAAATGGTGATGCCTTACGAAAGTGCATTCTCACAGGTCCTTATACTCCAACAATGGTCACTACACCAGCTGTTCCGGCAACAGAGGATTCTCCGGAAGTTCCTGCAAAAACATCAGTCGAGACAATTCTGAATATGATCCTGAGACAAGAGCTCATTATGAATCTGAAAGAAGCGATTATTTTGTTATTGACTGGAATGGAGATGAAATCTACTCAACTGTTGATGCATGTCAGACAGCTCAAGAAATGTGGGAAGCCATTGAGAGGTTACAACAAGGTGAATCACTCAATATTCAAGATGTCAAGACAAACTTATTTTGGGAGTTTGGTCAATTCACCTCTCACGATGGAGAGACAATTGAGTCTTACTACACAAGATTCTACAAGATGATGAAATGAAATGATCAGAAACAATTTGACAGTTGCAACGATGCAAGTCAATGTTTAATTTCTTCAACAACTTCAACCAGAATGGTCAAAGATTTGTCATCGATTGTGAAAAACAACACAAGATTGGATGAAGTTTCATTAATAAGCTCTTTGATTTCTGAAACAATACCAAAAGGAAGTTAATGAACTCCGTGCTGAAAGAATGGCCAAGAATGCTAACCCATTAGCACTTGTTGCTACTGCTCAAACACTTAAAGACCCTTATTACAATACAAAATCACAATCATATGCACAACATCAAAGCTTCACTTCCAACCAGTTCTTCATGCAACTTACAAGATACAAGGCAATGAGATAGCCAACCAATCACACCCAACCATCTGAGTCGCTTCTGAAGAGACAGTGATCCTGAACAGCTCAGACAGGATAAAGTCATGCAGAAAAAT
The DNA here is from genome assembly GCA_026074375.1 of Tanacetum coccineum. NCBI lineage: Eukaryota > Viridiplantae > Streptophyta > Magnoliopsida > Asterales > Asteraceae > Tanacetum > Tanacetum coccineum. The sequence goes on from BQNB010109515.1 coordinate 9,307, forward strand.
TTGGCTCTCATTACAAAGTACTTCAAGAAAATCTACAACCTTAACCAACAACAAACCTCAGAACTTCTTCAAACACCAGAAACAAGAATGTTGATTCTACTCAAAAGGTACAAATTGGACAATCAGACTGGACAGTTTGGGAATCAGAGGGCTGTGAATGTTTGGTGGGCTTTTTGTCGTGGGGCATGGGAATGGTATAGGTGGTCTGTAGTGCACTGTACTGGAATACAGTGTTTTAACAGCTAGGAATTTGGTCTATTTTGTTAAGGCAATGCAGAAAGCCTAAAACGGTTAAAGACTCCAGTATCACAAGGAAAAGATGTGGCGGTGTAAAACAAGCTGAGAAGGTGTTCAAAACTTCAAGCAGAGCAATCGGACTGGCCTAGCAGACACGGATGAAGGATTGATGTACAAGAGTTGGAAGAACATTACAGAGGGCTACATGGCAAAGATCCAGGAAGTTCCTATTGCAGACTATCTAGCACAGACACTGAAGCCATTGGAACAGAATTGTACAAAACTCATCCTATTCATGTTGACTCTGGATGACCAAGCATATAACGGGCCAATGTATCACTGCTGTGCAATTTTGTTGAGAACATACTTGGGTATTGTTCATTTTTGCAATGATCCAATTTGCTTCCTATTCTTGGCTATGGGTGAATTTGGTTCAAGGAAACATCAGGATCAAAAGAGTTTACTACGTCGACGGTCTCAATCCACAATATTTTCCGGTTGGTCAATTCTGTGATGCGGATTTGTGAGGTGGCATTCGGAATCGACGTGTTTTGTAGAGATCTTCAGGGAAAACGATTACTATCGGTAATCGTGGATTCTGATTCTATACATATATCCACTTCAAGAAAACAACCTACATCACTCAATCTGTCTCTGGCTAAAGCTCACCACTCAAGCATGGGTTTTGCATCGAAGACTTTATCATTCAACTTCGGACTACATCAAACTTGCTTTCAAGAAAGATTTTGTGATTGGTTTACAAATCTGAAGTATGTCTAGGATCAAACTATGTTCCTCTTGTGAAGTGAGTAAAGCAAAAGCGAAGTCATTCAAGCTAAAGTCTGTTCAAGTTCAAAGGTCGGTTGAATTCGTTTCACATGACTTATGTGGTCCAATGCGGTTGCTAGCTTCAATGGGAAGAAATATATTCTGGTAATTGTGAGACAACTCCTAGATATAAACTTGGACACGATTTTACGTTTCAAGGATGAAACACCAGTAGTTGTAAAAGACTTTCTCACGATGATCCAACGAAATTTCAAGACCACAGTATATTTATGTTCGCGCACTGACAGGAGGCACTGAGTTCTTAACAAGATCACTTAAGGCATTCTTAAAGAGAAGGATTGAGCATCAACTTTCTTTCCTCGAACACTACTGAATAGAACGGGCGTTGTCGCAAGACAAAACCGGACTCTCGTTGTGGATGCTGAACAATGCTATCGGCTTCTAAAACTTTCTTTATTCTTTTTGGGCTGAAGCTCAATTGCCAACCGCATGCTATATCAAAACTGATCAAATCATCATCCCTAAACTCATGAGAAAATGGCTATATCACATCATTAATGATAGAAAACCTCAATTAAACTTCACATCTTTGGTTGTACTTGTTACTTAACTAAAGATGGTTGATAATAAGGATAAGATGGAAAGAAAAATGGGATTCATGCATTTGGTGGGATATCCCTCAGTAAAGGATTTTCGTGACTACAACAAATAGATAACTAGGGGATAGTTTGAATCCATACATCTCAGATTTGATGAGATCAAAGAGATGTCAGAGACGTCTGTTGCTAATGACACTTCAGGCCTCGTTCCCCAACGATAAAAGGCGTCAGATTATGATAACCCTGACCCCGCACAAGAACTACAAAATGTTTCTCTTCAGCAGAATACAGTTCCATAAAACAAGGAGTTGGATCTTCTTTTCGGTCCTTTGTATGATGAATTTTTCAATGATGGTGCTTCTCGTGTCAAAAAAGTCTTCTTCTCCCACCGATAATTTTGCTTTACAAGACACACACCCTTCATCGGAATTTAACCTACTATCGAAGCCACGACATACTCAAACAACTGTTTCATGCTTGAGGAAAAACAACGAAATCTAGCAGAATTGTACCAATCCTTTCTGTACTCCCGTTTCACAATACATGCTGAGTCTTTCTCATGTTAATATTGTAATTCAATTATACATACCTTCAATCAACTTTCATGACTTCGAATACCTCGATGGACAAAAGATCACCCGTTAACTCAAGTTCGTGGAAATCCATCCAAGCCAGTTCAAACAAGACGACAACTTGCAACAGATCCTGAAATGTGTATGTTCGCACTCACCGTGAGCACTGCTGTTTTTTTTGTTTTTTTTTTTTTTTTTTTTGAAACCGATAAACATTAAGGGGACAATGGCTAATTCTGATAGATTGAACAATGCAGGAAAGAAAAACTTTCTATTCAGTTTTGATCAGGACTTACAAGTCCTGGAGAACTCATTGCCAAAAACCGTTTGGCAATAACGTAATCAAGCTAATGGGGTTATGGAAAAACAAAAAGGATGAAGACCAAACTGTAATTCGCAACAAAGCACGACTTGTAGCAAAGGGTTATGCTCAGGAAGAGGGTATTGATTTTGAAGAATCATTTGCTCCAGTTGCTCGCTTGGAGGCTGTCAGGATTTTTGTCGCATATGCTGCACACAAGTCTTTTCCAATTTATCAGATGGACGTGAAAACGACATTTCTTAATGGTCCATTGAAGGAGGAGGTTTATGTTGCACAACCAGACGGATTCGTTGATCCTGATCATCCAGACAAAGGTTTACGTCTAAGGAATAGCTATAGATGGATTCGATAAACAAGCTCCGAGAGCCTGGTATGATGAACTCTCAAAATTCCTTCTTCCCTCAAGTGCAAGAGAAGAACTTCGGTCATCTTCAAGATCCGAAGTTATGTAGTCTAGTTAGTCTATTTGTAAAATTTGTTACGTATAGATCGACTTCATGTCTTCCAATCTTTAGTAGTGTGTAGATCCAAATGATGTATATATTTAGATGGGTTTATTGTAGGTTGGTTAGTATTTTAGGCCTTAAAATACATTGGTGAAGTGGTAGATTGGTTCTAGATAAGATTAGGACTCGACATTTAGCTTAGTGTCGGAAAATAATGTAAGCGACGCGGTTTATGTATGTACGTCATAAAACACAAGGTTTGTTATGTTGGGCCATAAAACATAACGGGTTTGATCGTACCCGAAGAAGGACTCGACATCTAGCTTAGTGTCAGAAAATAATGTAAGCATTGGTATAAGGTTTTCTCTGCCGAAAGGGAGCTTGTTGATTAGTGAAGTAACTCTCGAGTTGGATACTCAAGGAGTAGAGTAGGGCAAAGAGGAGCTTCATGACCGAACTATAACAACCCGTATTTTTCATCAATGTAAATATCCATCTATTAAATTAGATGCACTGTAATATGCATCTATTAAATTAGATGTACTTTATATGCCATATTTTTACAGGGAAATTTTTGCTTTATCTCATTATGCAATGTAACTTGCATCTCTAAAGTAAACGAGCCCACACAACCTCTATCAATGCTATCTCTATCCATTTTTACATCATGTAAACATCCTAATATGTCAAGTCTATATCTTAATATCATTTTATCATGTACATTATCTATTTAACGTACTTTTCAAAACGTTATTTCAAAACAAGTATTAAACGTTAACGTTCACATTAAAACCCTAATTATATGTAATGTATACATATAAAATGAATGTACAAGCCTCTAAAGCATGTGTACAAGTGTACAATACACCACATTTGAATATCTTTTCCCTCCTAAATCAAGTTACAACTTTCTAAAGCATAATGTACAAGCTAATCATGCCTAAAAACTATTTAGGTCATTTAAGCTCCTAAATCATGTTTAAACTTTAACATCGCTTTAACATAAGGTACAAGCACTTAATGCATGACTTTTAAACCCTAAACCTAAACCATAATTCATCCTAAAACTCTAATTTAAAACCCTAAACCCTAAATGAAACCCTAAAACCCTAATTTCACTTTAAACCTAAAACTAAACCCTAAACCTTAAAACTAAGCCCTAAACCTTAATCATAAACCCTAAAACATAATCCTAACACTAATCCTAAACCCTAAACTATCTTAAACCCTAACCCTAACCTGAATTAAAAACCTAATGCTTATTCTAGTGCTTATTTTCCTGATTTTATTGCTAATTTGTCTTTTTATAGCTTAGTTTTAATACAGGTTGTATGTAGGTTAAGATTTCGGTATATCTGTGTTTGAGGTTTAAATATATATTGCAATTTTAATGGGGTGTTTGGCTCTACTAAAGAAACCATAGTTCTATTGGGGTGGGCGGCCGTGAAGATGGATACAAATGGGGAGAGCATACACAACACTTAGGGAGGTGGGGGGGGTTTGAATGTGTGTGTAGGGAGTGATGTGGGGAGGTTGGGGGATGGGTGGGGGGGTTGGAATGGGGGGGGTGTGGGTTGGGGGTTGTACACAACTTTGATTGGGGGTGTGTGGTGGGAGGACGGGGGGGTTTTTTTTTAGGCGGTGTTGGGGGGGAGAGGTGGGGTTGGGTTTGGTTTTGGGTGTGGTTTTTTTGAATTGATGGGTGGTTGGGGGGATATTTGGTTTCAATGGGGGGGAGGGGGTTGCTGTTTTGTGATGCGGGCGAGGGGTCGGGTTGTGGGTGGGGCGTGAGGTGTCGTTGGGTGGCGTGTGTTTTATGTCCGTAGTGGATTTTCGTGGGGACTGGGGTTAGGCGGGGGGGGTGGGTGGAACTTGCGGGGGGAGGGGGGGGGGGCGTGGGTTGGATGGGTGTTGTTCAGTTAGTGGTTTTGTTTGTTTCTGGTTGGGGGGGGGCGGTGGGGTTTGGGGGGCATATGGGGGATTGGGGTACGGGTGGAGGGATGGGGGGCTTTTTTGAGCTGGGTTGGGGGGGGTTGGAATGGGAGTGGTGGGGGGGTTTAGGAAATAGTGAGTATTTTGTGACTATTGGGGTGATTATTTGTTGGGTGGGGGGTTTGATAGAAGTTTTGACGGAGGGAGTGGGGTGTCGAGGTTGATGTGTTGAGGTTGGTGGGTGATTTGGGGTTGGGGGGGGATAGGGGGGGGGAAGAGGGGGGGGGTTTGGGTTGTATTTTGGTTAAGATTTTTACATTTTATCAACAGCTGAACGCGTCTATACCAGCAATTGACTCCGTTCAACACAAATCAAATAATTATATATATATATATATTAAACAACAAGCTACATCAACAAATATTACCTTTAGCCTAAGGAATGTGTGTTTCTTCAGTCAAGAGTTTGTTTACAAATTTTTTTTAAAAATATTATATGTGTCAGGTAACGGCAAAGTTAGTCATAGGAGATAAAGATGGGGAAGTTTAGTATGATTCCGGGGGTCTCGTTCCGGTACTCTTATTTTTGCGGTATGGGGCGTTACGTTCGTTCATTTCGTTTCGTCTCGTATTCGTTATTTGTCCCAACGGAAGAGGCTTTTTTTTTCTTTTGGGCGTTTTGAATGGGGAAAATCAAATTACGAATTGACATTGATATAATTAGATGCCATGTGTTTTGGAATGGAATTATTAATGAATGTTTGATTGATTTTTTTTTTAAAATTGCAACAACAAGCAAAATATTATTTATAATTTCAATTAAGAGGGAAAACTAACACGAAGAACTAAAAAGGCGAAGAAGAGACTATTAAAAGATTTAAACCTTTTATTATAATTGAGACGGGAAGATGAAATGTAAAAAAACAAAAAAAAAAATAAAAATAAATAAAAAAATAAAACGCGGAGAGGGAGCTAAAAAAAAAAACTTCCTTTAATTATCAAAAAATTAAACCCTACTTAAAGTGATTTAATTTTTTATAATATATTATTTAATTCAAAAATTTAAAATGCTTACAACTGCTAAGCAGTTTACAGTTTGAGTTTTGGTTTCTTTTTTTTGCTGGTTTGAGCTACAAATAGCTTATATAATGTGGAAAAAAATATGGAAAATAAACAGACAAGTTGGGCACCTAAAACCTAATAAGCAAAAAAATGCAAACAAAGATATGCAAGGTAATAGCTAGATTAGTTAGAACAGGCATCTGTTTTTATTCTCTTTTTCTTAGCTATTAGTACCTCTTTTCTAGACTTACCACTATTCCTAGGGGAACCCTCTCTCTTTTCCTACTCTTTTTTCTTTCCTGTAGACAAATCTAATAAGCTTAATACTAACCCTAAAAATAACAAGCAAATTCAACAAAGCAATTTTAAGCTCAAATATTTCATTAAAAGCAAGATGAACGTAAGAGAAGAAGGAGAAAAGAATGAGAGTAGAAGAGGAAGAAAAGGGAAGGAGAAAAAATTAAGCAAGGAGACACGAGAAGGAGATAAGAGAAACTCAAGATGCGAGAAAGTTTACTAACTTTTAGAGTTTAAGTACTGTGTGCTGCTCTTTGAGTTAGTACTGTGCTAAGGCTTTGAAGTTTGCTACTGTCTTTGGCTTCTTTGAGGCGTTAGTTACTGATAGTTTAGATTTCCTTAGTACTGCTGGGCTTGCTTCTCTTTAATAATAAAAACACATTAATGAAACATATAAGAAAATAAGGCAAAAAATAAGCTTTTAAAAAACAGATATTTATTTTTTAAACTATCCTTAAAAGCACTCAGGGCTATAAGAAAATAAGCAACTAGAATAATATTAACTAGAATGGCGGAATATCGAATGAAATAAAGCTCTTTAAAAAAAAACTAAAAAACGACAAACTCTTAAAATTACTTTGAAAAAGGGCATAAACAAAAAAACAAAATAAAAAATAATTAAGCTTTTAAAATAAAGCTCTACTAAAGACAGAGTAAACGGGAAAATCGGGGCTTTTAATCTTTACTTCTTTTCAAAAGCTAATCAAAATCCTTAAAAATAATGCAGGAAATAGAGAAATAATAATCTAATTAAGCAATAATGAACTAACAGTTACTACAGTTATTAACTACTTGTACTAACCTGGTGTGTTTTGGAGTTAGTACCTGTTTAGTTGAATATCCCAAAAGAGAACTAACCAGTACTAACATATGGGTTTGTTTGAGTTAGTACTGCTTGTTCCTAAACACCACCTTTAAAGTTTTTCCAAAATAATTATTTTACTTCTTTCTTTTTTCTTTTTTATTTTAAGCTTGATTTTGTCCTATATTGTTAAAAAACAGAATTATAAATAACAATATATGACATCTTACTAAGCAAATTTCAATCAATAATAAGCACTTAAATAAGCTAAATCAATTAAACAGTTGTAAACTCATTTACTACAGTTACTAACTAAGAAATTTACACAATATCCTTTTAAACTAACTTACTAAGCAGGGATAAGCTCTTACATCATTAAATAAAGCATAAATAAGCACAAGATAGGTGGACAAATAAGCACTATAAACATTTATTCGGTTAATTAAGAAAATAAGCAAAAGAGTGAATACTTACAACACCCTTGCTCAAAACAGAGTTAAACAAAGAATCTACAAGCTTTAGCTTGTATATGAACAAAGCTTGTAGATGTCATAAGTCCATCCAAACTTGGCTTATTCATCCATTAAGCTTTGGTTGTATTTGATGGTGAGATTTTTTTCATTTTTTTTCTTAACTAATTAGCTTTTTTAGTTTACTTAATGAAAACAGCTTATAAATAAGCTTGAGTGAGAGCTTCTTAACACATTTTAAATACAAATCAAACACTTAAGCAGTTGAATTTAAAAACTTGACTTTTTAACTCATAAATTTCGAACTTTCATTAATTCGTAAAAAGAGTACAAAGTAGTAAAATAAACTGAATAAAATGCTTAAATGACTTAATAAAAATTCAATAAAACTAAGCTAAGCTAAGATGCCTTCAAGGCTTACAAAAGGCTCTATTTATAGCCGAAGTCTTTTCTTCTTGGCCTTCTCACCTGTGCTTCTTTTGAGAGAGCTTCTTAAGGCGTTTTTGTTGTGTGAGGGGGATTGATAAAAGTAATCTCAGCCATTCAATCTTCTTGTGCTTCTTTTTGAGTCAATCTAGCCATCAAAATTACTTGAAAATGGTGAAGGATTGCCAACATGGCAATTATAAAGCTGGGGGAAGATAGTGGAGGAGGGGGGAAGGTTTTATCCTCTGAATTTTTTCATGGTTGCAGGGTAAAAGGGGAGAAGAAACCCGTGATTGGTTCTTGGGTTCTGTTAGGCGGGAAAAATGGTTTTAGGCAAGTTGACAGCTTTGGTTCCTCAAGTTATACTTCACCCAATTTCCAATTTCAGCCCTTGTCTTTTTATTCTTGTAATACAACTTGAGGTTTGGCAATTTTAGTCCCTCAAGTTGTATTTTCTTCACTTGGTTGACTTTTGACTTTGACTGACTTTGGCTTCGATTTGACTTTGTCTTTTCCATTTCGTGCTCGGTTTTGTCTGTTTTTGCTTGCTTTATCGTCCTTTTCTTGAATATCCATTTCCTGCACAATACAAATGCAAAACATACAAATACAATGTATTTTTGGTACGTTTTTAGTCATTTAAGTCCGTTTTTAATGGAAAAATGTATGTGTAATTAAGCACATACCAAAATCCCCCATACTAAGGTATTGCCGTGTCCTCACGCAATGTTATGAAGTAAACACTCAAGAACCAAGAATAAAAATAAAAAAACAATCTAAAAAAAAGATGAATTAAAAAATAAAAGAAACTAGAAAAAAAAATTATAAGAAAAAGAAAAAGAAAAAAAGAGAAAAAATAAAGAATTAAAAAAAGAAAAAAAAAAAAGAAAAAAGAAAAGAAAAAGGAAAAACAGAAAAATTTTTTTTTTTTTATTAAAAAAAGAAAGAATTCTAAAGAAAAAATTAAGATATCTAATAGGCAGAATAAAAAAAAAAACAAAAAAATCAAAAAAAAAAAACTAAAAAGAAAAAAAGGAAAAAAAAAATTCAGAAAATAAAAAGAAAAAAAATAAAAAGAAAATTCTTATAAATTAAATCCTAATAAAAATATAAAGAAAAAAAAAATAAGAGAAAGAAAAAAAAAAAAAAATAATGAAAAGAAAAAAAGAAATAAGAAAAAAAAGAAAAAAAAGAAAAAATCTCAAGAATAAAAAATAAAGAAAAAAAAAGAAAATAAAAAAATAAATAGAACAAAAAAAAAAAAAAAGAAATCTAAAGAAAGAAAAAAAAAAAATAAAAAAAAAATAAAATAATAAATAGAATAAATAAAGAATAAAATAACAAAGAAATATATAATAATATGAACAAAGAAAAAATAATATATATTAATCCCCCTACGACTAATAACCTCGACAAGTAGCTAAGTGTTCGTCAAGGGGAACTAAAGAATCAATATCTTCGACAAGTCCCATTTTTACCATTTTTATATGTACACTAAACTATCCCTAAATTTTTTTTTTTTTATTCCCTTTTTCTTTTCTTAACTTAATGTATGACTTCCTTTATTTTATCAACTCTGGGATGCATAGAATGAGGAAGCGCCATTAGAATGATCTACGGATGTCCCTGATATAGGATAAATTCATCGTCCTCCTATTTTTCACCAGTCCAAATAAGCGTATAAAAACAAAATCACCGTTAAGTATAAGTAAAGATGTTAACACTACTTATAACTATAACTTGTTAACTTTTTGCTCCCAACAATTATTCAATTAGAGTGATTGTGCTTAATTTTTAAGTTAAATTTAGATCGACAATTTTGGAAAGTGTAACAGTTTATGTCATAACGATATTCTGAAGATGTCTGGGGAAAAAGACTAGATCACCACAACCAGCATATTCTCGATAGATCCAGGAGTTCGACTTAGGTTATTAGGTTGAGACCCCACAGGAGAATGTTCGCATTTAAATAGATGGGGATACTCCACCCTTTAGGCTGAATTTCTTATACCGCTAAATAAACAATACTACTCAAAGCACGCAAACATAAAAAAATTAATGATCTCATTGGTGCGATTATTCCATGTAGCGACCTTTCTTCTTGGAACGTCCCAGCCTCATCAGCTAAGTGCCCAGGTTTTTGACACCCCACGGAGAATACTTAATCGAAATAATCTACCGACGGCAACCAACAACTTTTGAAGTCTTAAAGCAAGTTATTCTTAGTTCAAAATTATACTTGAGTTTAGAAAAAGAAATCTTAACCATTAAATTTTCATTTATTGCTATATACTATACTACCGTCATCATTTACATGACTACAACATCGGCCACGCCTCCGACAAGATGTAGTGACTTAGTCTGACGACGGTTTCTTATTGATGACACTTACGAATGCACTCTGGCATTTATTATCTCACTATGGGCTTTGTTTTGAAGACTGCAACATCGGTTGTGAGCCGGCAAGATGCAGTAAACCTTTATCAGCCCACAGTTTATATTATTTATTATTTTTTTTTCATTTTTTCATCATTTTTTCTTTTTTTTTTCATTTTGCAACATATTTTCCGTAATAGAGAAAATTTCGTTTTAGAAACTCAAGTATAAAGCTGAACTAAGATGAATATTTTCGTTTCCGAAAGAGCTTCTTTTTAGAAAATGTCGGTTTAAAGTTAAAGCAAAATTAAGCACGTTTATTAGTCAGGTTAAGAGCTTCTGGGAGAAAAAGCGACAAGTTACACTTATAAGCTTTTAAGATTTCCAAATAATCCTTGTTTAGCATCCTACTTGTAAATAACACTATCATTTCTCGTTCTTCGCAAATTTAAAATCCCTAATAAAAGGATCCGCGAATGCTTAGCCTAATAAACTTTCGTTTATTAAATGGTTAAGGGACAAAGCTAGGGCTCAACACGCCCGATCGAGTCAAAATTTATTCTCATTCTACCCATTAGGAAAGTCAAAACTGTGACAAAACACTTATTTTATTTTTGAAAATTTTTAAATTTTTTCATTTTTTTGGTATTTTTGCAAAAATTTTGGTGGTAAAAACGGGATTACGTGACAACAACGGCTGCAGGCAAAAATCAAATCGAAGATTCCCCCCCCCCCCATACTAGAACTAAACATCATCCTCGATGTTTTAAAAGGGGTACCTACGTAAATCTAAGGCCGTTTATTAAGTGTGCCAAAAGATAAAACGTTAGTCGATTAGATTTGGATATTGGATTCCCAAAATGAAGCTGAGGATGTGAAACTCTTGTGGATGAAGGGCAAAACCATGAGCACGAGAGTCTTCACAATCCGGGAAATCCTGGACATACAACACAAACACGAAACACGGGTAATGGAAGAGGCGAGCCTCCTCACACAAAACACTTATTCATTACTAAATACTACAGATAAGCATGGGTTGCCACCCACGAAGCGACTTGTTTTTGTTCACCGAGTCACAAGCTCGACTCGATCCCCGCATTTATTGGTCCATGGGGAAAGTCTGGAGATCCGGGACTACCAATTGTGGTACGTCCCCTCCAAAGTAGTGCTTCAAACGATGACCATTCACTTTGAAGTTTGGCCCGGAGTTTTGGGATAACTCGACAGTGCCATATGGAAAAAGATTGGGCTCTGGTACGGTCAATAGGGTCCACTCCAGTGGGTCTTAAGCTTTCCCGAGAAAATCTTCAATATAGAGTTAAAGAGAAGAACTCGATCACCGACGTTGAAAACGCGGTTTTTGATCTTGGAGTCATGGATTCTCTTTGTTTTCTCTTTATAGATCAAAGAGTTTTCATAGGCATGATCACAAAGTTCATTTAGCTCATTGAGTTGAACCTTTCGGTGATCGCCCGCGGTCACTAGGTCAAAGTTTGCATGCTTTAAAGCCCAATAGGCTTTGTGCTCGAGCTCAATCGGTAGATGACATGCCTTTCCGTACACTAGCTTGTATGGAGTACACCCGATGGGTGTTTTGTAAGCTGTGCGGAAGGCCCAAAGTGCGTCATCTAGTTTATCCGACCAAGAGGCACGGTTTTCGCCTATGGTCCTTTCAAGAATTCTTTTCAAGCCACGATTGGATACCTCAACTTGCCCACTTGTTTGTGGGTGATACGCGGTGGAGAGACGATGAGTGACTCCGTATTTAAGCATGACCTTTGCAAACTGGTCATTGCAAAAATGGGTTCTGCGATCACTTATGATTGCACGAGGAGCACCAAATCTGGCGAAGAGAGATTTGAGAAATTTGCAAACAACTCGGGCGTCATTGGTGGGGAGCGCTTTTGCTTCAACCCATTTCGACAAGTAATCGACGGCCACGAGTATATATTTGTTCCCTCTTGAAGACGGGAACGACCCCATGAAGTCAATGCCCCAAACGTCAAAGATTTCACAAACTTGGATGGAATTTTGAGGCATCTCATCACGTTGTGAAATTTTTCCTTGACGCTGGCACGAGTCGCAGTTTTTAACCAACTCGTGGGCATCTTTGTAAATCGTCTTTTTTGGCCAGAAGAAACCGGCATCAAAGACCTTTTTGGCAGTGAGATTTGCACCATGAGTCCCGTGGGTCCATTATGCAAGCTTGAGGATGTCGAGACTTCCTTGCCGTGCACACACCGCCGGATCACTTGATCCGCACATATCTTAAACAAGAAGGGGTCGTCCCAAAAGTAATGCTTGACATCTTTGAAAAACTTGTTTTTCTGCTGAGACGACATCCCTTTGATCACAAAATTCCCCGCATGGTAGTTTGCAAAATCGGCAAACCATGGGGCATTATTATCACCACGAAAGGTAACCATCCCAAGTGTCTCAAGAGGAAATGTTTTTGTAATTTCCTTTTTTTTGAGCTCACTTTGATGGGGATTTTCAAGTCTAGAAAGGTGGTCGGCGGCGAGATCTATGTCCTTTTTATCACGGACAACGACATCAAATTCTTGGAGCAGCAAAATCCACCGGAGCAATCTTGGCTTAGCATCCTGCTTAGCGAGCAGATACTTGAGAGCCGAATGGTCCGTATACACTATGCTCTTAGACAAGATAAGATATGGCCGGAATTTCTCAAAAGCATACACTACGACAAGTAATTCTTTTTCCGTTATAGTGTAATGTGCTTGAGCCTCGGTCATGGTTTTGCTTGCATAGTGTATCGGCTGGAAGTGCTTGGTCTTACGTTGCCCTAGGACGGCCCCAACAGCAAAATCACTTGCATCACACATGATTTCAAAGGGCAAGTCCCAATCGGGGGTAACTAAAATGGGAGCATGGGTCAACTTCAACTTAAGGGTCTCAAATGCTTCGATGCATTCTTTCAAGAAGATAAACGGAGTTTCTTTTTCAAGGAGGTGGGTCATAGGGCGGGCGATTTTGGAAAAGTCCGGAATAAATCGTCGGTAGAACCCGGCATGACCAAGAAAACTCCGAATACCCTTCATGGTAGTGGGATGAGGCAATTTTGCAATGACATCAACTTTTGC
>BQNB010109516.1:4724-22737 GCA_026074375.1 Tanacetum coccineum
GATTCGTGCACTATTATGAAAGACTAAAAGAGTTATTGGTCGGACATCGAGGTACTATTTTAATCTTCACATATCAGATTCACTTTATAACCAGCCAGTTATTGGTCGGACATCGGGGTCAAGTTTCACATTATGCTTTGGATTACATATTAGAAGAACTTGGACGACCGAACAGTGAGGAATGTGGTTGTCAGTTACGGACAAGTTATGGGTTAACATGTTCGCACGAACTGCTTTTCTACGATATTCAGGGTAATTATATTAAATTTATGACTATCACATTATTTTCCTTATAATTAACAGTAACTTACATGAGTAACTTTTAATGAATGCAGGCCAGTCAATTCCAATAGAGCGTGTTGATATTTTCTGGAGAACCCTATATGTTCCTTGGCCTGTTACGCCTGAAGATGATCTTAATTGTCAAAACGGTGTACAAAACTTCTAGAATGCATTGTCCAAAGTGACGACGTTTGTCAAAAAGAACTGGTTAACAAAGTTAAGAGGGATACACGAACCAGTTTGTTACACAAAATGCAGATCCTCATCGCCAACAAACAAGCCAATTTGTTCCACTAGTTGCAGATCCAAGTCGTCGAAGTTATTCAAAACCTACAAAAGTCCCAGACTTAAACCAAGAACCCGCAAGACACAGTTCTTACGTGAGGCAGATGACACAAAGTAATAATTTAATCGATTATATTCCAGAGGTTTTCCGACCACATATCTTCCGTATAAACAATGTCGAAGGTGATGGAAATTGTGGATTTCGTTCAGTTGCCGTCGGTATTGATCTCAGAGAAAATATGTGGCCTGCAATTCGACAAAATTTGTTGCAAGCGTTAGATAATTACGAGACACTTTTCACGGAGATGTGGCTCAGTGATGGATTTCAACGTATTCGGTACACCGTGGATCATTTTGGACTTGGAATTGCGCCGCGGGGTAAATGGATGTGTATGCCAGACACAGGGTTGGTTATTGCTTCACTTTATAACCAGCCAGTTATATTTATATCCCCAAAACAAAGTAATACGTGTTTTCTGCTTTGGCACAGTCCAGACCGGCCATAACCAAAACGTCCCATTGTGATTGCACTTGTGGGGGGTATTCATTGCATTAATTTGACGTTATATGAAAGTAGTCCAATCCCGCCAAATCACCCACAATGGAGGTAGTACGCAAGTGGGAACGCTCCTGAATGGGAAGACATATATTCAAATCGACATCGCGTATGCTGAATGTATTAATAATCAAAGTTATTGTAGTCATTACATGATTCTGTTAATTAATAGACAATTCATTTTTTCGCTAACTATTTGATTCTGATAACGCACCCGAAAGAAAAGTATAATTTACAAAAGTTAAAAGAAAAAAATCAAATCAAAACTAAAATAAAAAAATCAAATATAGACAATTTATTTTTTCGCTAACTATTTGGTTCTGATAACGCACCCGAAAAAAAAATGCAAATTACAAAAGTTAAAAGAAAAAAACTCAAATCAAAACTAAAATCAAAAAATCAAATATAGACAATTTATTTTTTCGCTAACAATTTGATTCTGATAACGCACCCGAAAAAAATATATAATTTACAAAAATTAAAAGGAAAAAAATCAAATCAAAACTAAAATCAAAAAATCAAATTAAAATTAAAAAAAGACAACAAAAAGCCAAAAGTGCATAACATAGTGGGCCGGGGGGTACAAATGGTAATCTAGGGGGTACCAATAACCATCCCCTATGAAGAATGAGATAGGTTATTAATATCTTTTAAAATGATTGTAACAAGTAATATATATGTGTTGCGGTAGAGCATTTTTAACAACAATAGATGCAATGTATGATGGGCACAAAATTGAACACACCAAGAACATGTTTATTTTTTCAGTCTCATGTTTAATACTTTGTTTTTTTATATGGCTTATTTGTTGGGCCTCATGTTTAAATGTTTGTTTTTCTGGCTATTTGGGGTTTTTGTTTTTAATATAATTTTATGAGATTTGGGTAAATATGTGTTAAGCATGATTGTTCGCGCGTTGATGCGTGTCATTAATTGATGCGAGGCGTTAACTTTTTATTTATTTTGTGCGGGTTTATTTTTCCGGTCTCATGTTTAATAGTTTGTTTTTTTATATGGGCTTACGTGTTAGGTGTCATGTCGTGGGTATTTTTGATCTGAATAAATCAGTACTTTTGTAATATTTTTTCCTATTTTGTGCCGAACAAATTTTTTTATATTAATTTGGGCGGGTTTATTTTTTCGGTCTCATGTTTAATAGTTTGTTTTTTTTATATGGGCTTATGTGTTTGGTCTCATGTCACGGATATTTTTTGATCTGAATAAATAAGTATTTTTGTAATTTTGTTTCCTATTTTGTGCCGAGTAATTTTTTTTAAAGTTGCCAAGTTAAAGAAAAAAAAATCAAAAAAAAAATTGTCAAATGGGCCGGCCCAAAGTGGGAGCCCAATGGGCCGGTTACTGTAGCAACTACGTCAAAACGACATAGTTTTAACTCATTCATAGTATATATATATATAACTAGAAAAACTAGTACGCGTATTATATATTATAGTACAAATTTAAAAAGTTAAATAATTTGTGATAAAAGATGGTATGAGCAATTTAAATATACATGTAGATAATACTTTCATGACAATTCAATTATACATGTAGATAATACTTTTTATGGCAATTCAATTATATATAGATAATACTTTTTATCTTTTCATAATGATGTATCAACTTTTTATCTTTTTATCTTGAAATGTACAATATTATCAAGTAACAAAATGGGCACTTCAATTATAAGTGTATTTTAATTATACATATTTTTTTTACAATGAGCTATAAATATATACTTATACTATAGAATTTTTAAGTTGAATTATACATAAATTACAAAAAAAATTGATTACTCCGTACTTGGAGTGGATAAACTATTACAATCTATTAGAATTGATTATTCTTCATATCTCCCTATTTATCAGTAGCCATCTTTATATATAGATGAGCCATGAGACTATACAAGGAAAATGACAATCACAATTAATGATACATAAATGCTAATGTCAATCAAGGCAATCACAATTAATGATAATTGCTAATGACAGCTAATACTCCCCCGCAGTAAAGAACGGGAGGATTCTGCGGAAAACGTATCAAACTGAACGAACAAATCAAAACAAAAGCACATCGAAGCCTTTGGTGAAGATATCTGCATACTGGAACCGGATGGTATATGTAGAAACCACACGAACCTGGCCGAGCAACAAAGTCCTCGGACAAAATGAAAATCAATCTCGATGTGTTTAGTACGACAGAGTGCTGAACAGGATTAGTGTAAAATACACAGCACTAACATTATCACAGTATAACGAGAGTACTGTGGTAAAGGGACATGCAGCTCTACTAGCAATTTCGTATCCACGTAATCTCTAGCAACAACATTAGCAACACCTGCGATACTCGGACCACGAGCCTAGATCTAGATAAAGGTAACCTGTCGGCTTTGTCAGACCAGGACAACATTAACAGGTTATCAACCAAGGAACACACAATACCCGAGTGGAAAACGACGATTAACAGGGCATTCCAGCCCTATCACAAATCGGTAATAAGCATAAGTGCTGAGCGGTAGTAGAAGCATGAATCTGAAGACCAAAGGTAAGAGTACCACGAACATAGCGCAAAATACGCTTCAAAGCAGTAAAGTGTGGAGCACGTGGGTCATGCATATAAAGACACACCTGTTGCACGGCATAGGAGATGTCAGGGCGTGTGAAAGTCAGGTACTGAAGAGCACCTGCAAGACTGCGGTATAAGGTAAATCATAACAGGGTCCCCCATCAGAACCAAGCATAGGACTCAAGTGACAACACAGGAGTTCTACAGGGGTTGCAATGTTGCATGTGTGCTCGCTCAAGAATTTCCTCTGCAAACTTAGACTGAGACAAAAACAAACCCGAAGACGACCGTTGTGCAGATATACCAAGAAAATAGTTAAGAGATCCAAGGTCAGTCATGGCAAACTCACCGTGAAGCACTGTAATGATACGCTGTAATAATGCTGTAGAAGAGGCCGTAAGAACAATGTCATCCACATATAATAGAAGATAACAATGTCGAACCAGCGATGAAATTCAAATAGTGGACAAAAAAATTTAAAAGCGTCGTTTTACTGTGCGAACACCGACACTTGTATGGAAGCTAGTGAACCGCTTGAAACCATGCTCTAAGGGTTTGCTTAAGCCCATAACAACGATTACGCAGGAGATGACAAACATAATCAGGGGTGAATAGTATCCACAAAGCCAGGTGCTGATGCATATAGACTGTCTCAGATAATGGCCCGATGAAGAAAAGCATTCTTCACATCGAGCTGATGAAAAAATGGCCAATCAATCACGGATACTCAAGACTTAAGACAGTAACGAATCCGTAGACGGTTTGAGACAACCGGGACTAAAAGTCTCAGTCACAATCAATACCCTGCTGTTGACTTTACTACCATTAATCGCAACCAACCGAGCTTATATACCTACTTAAGAACCGTCCGCATTTAAACTTATGCCTGAAAAGCCACATAGACCGAACATCATTTCATTAGCATTGGACGAGGCACAAGGACGCCACGTTCGTTGAGAATCAAAGCATTATATTCATCTACCATAGCCTTATTCCAATGAGGGTCACGAAGAGCATGTATGTTAGAGCGAGGAATTGGTGAGGTAGTAGTGATATGACAATTCATACTGGTTCAAAGAGGTTTAGATAATCCTGCTTTCGCACAGTATGCCCATGATTGGTGAGTGTTGTGTTGGACATGGTTTGCTTGGGTTTGGGTGGCGTGACAAGTGGAATGGAGGTAGTTGGCAATGGTTGGACGCGTGGGATGGCTTGGTGGTTCAGGTGCGGTATGGCTGGTGAGGTAACGCGTGGTTGTTGTGGTTGGGCCGCTAGTATGAGGTAATGGATTGATGGGAATTTGTTGTTGGGCTACGGTGAAGTGGGCTGGAATGGAAGTAGTGGTAGTGTCGTTGAGGTGAGGAGGTGAGACAAATTGGTCAACAATAGGGAGGTGGCGTTGGTTTTGTATTCGGTATGTTAGAGAAGTGGATAGGGAAGAAAGCATGTGTGTTTAGCATGGTGGAATGGGATGTGAAGTGTAAGCAAAAAGAGTATGAAGGTGGGTGATCTGTGTCTATAAGCCAAAATGAAATTGCTCATCATCAAGTTGACGTTACGGAAATATGATTTTGTTTGGTAGAAAGGTCTAAGGCCACGAGTACCACGGTGTAGGAGCCGGGTTAGCCAAAAATACACAAGCCGGAGCGGGGTTGAAGTTTGAGTTCAAAAGAATGTGAGGAAAGCCAAGATATAGCCAAACACCGACGTAAGTATCATAGGGTTGGGTGGTTTATTTGTAAAGCGTATAATGGGATTCCATTATTAAAGCACTAGATTGGAAGTATATTTAGTTAATGGGACGGCCATGTTGAGGGCTTCCACCCAATCAGGTGGTATTGTCTTGAAAGAGCAATGTACGGGGTAATGGTTTTTGAAGGTACGTAACATCCGTTCCGATTTCCCATTTTGTTTGGGAGGTTTGGACTAAGGAAGAACCAAACGTGGATGTCCCGCCATGTTGCCGAAAAAGGGTGTGGAAGCGAGTGTTGTCAAATTCGCCGCCATGGTCACACTGCAAGGCCTTAATATCTACATTAAATTGTTGGTTAACGTATGCACGAAAAGTAACAAAGGTATCAAATAAATCTGATTTATGAAGTAGAGGATACACCCAAACATAATGAGAGAAATGATCCAAAAAGATAGCATAGTATTTAATACCACTTTCACTTGATATAGGGGATGTCCACAAATCAGAGTGAACAATGTCAAACACAGACGCAACATGCGAAACAGAACTGTAAAAAGGAAGCTTGGTATGTTTACCTAATTGACAAGCATGACACAAAGCGGACAACTTTGATTTATTACAGGAAAAACAAGAGAGGACTCTAAAACGAACAGAACACATCGTCACTTGGTGACCAAGTCGTCTAGCCACGTAGTAGGACTCAAGTAAGCAAAGAAGCAATGCGAAGTTGGTGATGGTTGATGATGACATGGTAAGATCGCCGTACTATCAGCAACGGAGCAGAAGCCGACGGTCTGTGAATCCTTCACAGAATAAAACATAAGCATCGAAATCAACCGACAACATTATTATCACGAGTAAAATTGACGAACAAAATCAATTTTTGATGATATTAGTGTAAACTAGACATGATGAAGGTGAAGGGTTGTGTAGCGTGTGCAAAGACTATGGCCCGTGTGAGTCACAGGTGAATAGTTGGCCATTGCCAACAAATACAGCTTTATACATTCTTGGATTAGCTAAAGAACATTAGCAAGTACCTGTGTTCCGTTAAGGTGAGAAGGATGCCCCCATATCCATATTCTAAGTCGGGTTCTTGAAAGTGGTCATTGTCTGAAATGAATGATGTAGACATAGTGGCCTATGTGATGCTTGCGTGGAGCAATAGGCTTCAATTGGTGGCTGCCGAAACCTGGTGGCCACTCAGCGCGTATTGAAGTTGTTTGGGACCGACAGAAATTGTTGGTCGGACTAGAAACTGAGGGCCTCAAGGATGGTTGGGCCGCTGAAAAAGACCGTGAGTGGAGTCGAGTGGGCTTGGTGAGGCACATAGGGTTGTAAACTCCTGGCCCAGTTATTAAAGAAAAGATAGCCCTGTTAGTTGACCACCTATGTAAGTAGGGCTTGCATATAGAAGGCCGTAAGGCATTCCAAGGTAGATATGAGTCCCTGGACAGTTGGCTTTGTGACACATTATTATGGCTCGGTGTAGTACAAGCATTTGGGAGGAACAGTAGCGAGCCCTAACTTTGAGGAGCAAAACATTCGAGAGGGTCTTAGTCTAAGATCATTTGCCCCATGTACGAATTTACAACGAGCACCATACGATGCACGAAGCCCTGCTGAAAATTTCCGACACACATCCAAACCGAAGTGCTCATATTATACGATCGTTTTATTAGCATTGAGAAGTAGAACGCTACGAGCAACCGGGGGATAAGAAGAAGTGAGTTTATTGAAAGCTAGAATTACCAATGTGAGGAATTAGACATGTCCCGCTTGTCCTCAAGTAGCATCAAAGGACCGCAACTTCATCAACGTGGTGCTTTATCGCGAAGACGAAACACACGAACTGCTCGGGATACTTGCAAACGAACCCCATTAATGGCAAAGGTTACAAGACTAGTGTCATTAACCAGGGATTCTAGATTGGCAAGCGATACGCTTTTGACTTTATGTTGTTGAAACAGTCGGTGATGGATAATATGCCAATCCGCCATGTTGCGGATCTCTCATGTGTCAGTTGTGTGATGCGGCATCCTATGCCTGAAGAGATTCTTCAAACGGTTCCACCCCACTTATTAGGGCGGTAGAATCACTTCAACAATCATCTCCACAGAGTTTGGGAGATGATGTCGCTATAGATTCCACATGACGTAAATCTAAAATACAAGACAAGAGAGTCGTTGGTGTCATGTAAGGATCGACTGTGGAGGTGGCTGTCCGTTTGATGGCTGCAAATGGGAATTAACTACATTAGGTCTTACAGAATCGTTGAAACAAACGAGCTCCAAGAGTTGATAATTTTAATTTTATCAGATCAAGAGGTGGTTGGGTAGATACATGCATTGATACTTGCAATGGGAAAAGGGCTTTATCAATTGTGTGGCTTTGGTGCGGTGTTGCGTATCTCCTGCCAATAGGCAATGCAAAGTGAGAAAAACAACGCAGCAAAATAAAAGAAGCAACTGTGATTGCGAAAAAAAGTTTGTATTAGGGTTTATGAGAGATCTTTTTTGGGTAGGCGTGATACCAATTAGAATTGATTATTCTTCATATCTCCCTATTTCATCAATAGCCATGCTTTAATATAGATGAGCCATGAGACAATACAAGAAAATGACAATCACAATTAAGATACATAATTGCCAAATGTCATCAGGCAACACAATTAATGATAATTGCTAATGACAGCTAATACAATCAACTGCTTCGCTCAAATTGGTCAAATCGTAATGTTTAAGAGTTACTAGTGGGATGATTTAAGATGTGATATGTATCTTTTAAATTTATTTCTATCATTTATCTTCTATCATTATATTTCCAGTTGATGTAATAAAAGTGTTCTTAGTATTTAACGTATTTAACGAATTAAGTTATTCTAATATAAAAAAAAGTCAAACAATAGTAAGGACGACATATATTATCGCATCAAACTAAATTCTTTATCTATTTTGGAAAGGGAAAATAATTTGAAGCAACTCAAAATAAAATAATTGACAATTATTTTGGAACAAAGTTAGTATCGTAAAAAAATTATTACACTACAAAGTTCTTTTAGCAAAAACAAGATTATTTAATTACTCCGTATAAAGTATCAATCAAAATATTACTAGTAATCGAAATATTAATACAAAGTTCTTTGGACTACTAGTAATCAGAATATTACTTTGTAAAATATTACATATATATAATAATATAAAGAGAAAAGAGAAGTTATGACACTGATTTGACTAGGTGGATCATTTTGATAGGATGTCGTGCGTATAGCAATAAAAAAAACAAAAAATAGTGCCACTTACCTAATTAGGCGTACACCAACTTTCTGACGAACAAATTAGCGAGCACCAAAGCCGGTGTAGTAACAAGCAAAGTGGCGAGAGCCACATTGGATTGGCGAGGTGCAGGCGCGACTGCACATTGTGCTCTTATGGTTACAATCCATTGTTGAATGATAAGCTGATAACTTAAATCTTTTAGATTAGCTATGTTGGCAAAACGATACCTAAATATACTTATTTGGCAACCTCTCCCAACACGCAAAGAAAAAGATAAAAAAATATATTTTCTTATCATAGCTAAAAAACAAGCATAGTTCTCCGCGCGTTGCTGCGAGACGGTGTTTCTTTTATTACAGATGTGAGTGTTTTTTTTTTAAAATTTGTATGGTAAGATTTCAAAGTTTTATAAGTGTAGTTTGCGTGTGCTAATTTTTTAAAAATTATGTGGTTAAAGGTTGTTTTTTTGGGTATTTGGGTTTTTTTTAATATAATTTTATAAGATTTGGGTAAATATGTGTTAACTATGATTGCCCGCGCGTTGATGCGGGCCGTTAAATTTTTTATTTTATTTTTTTGGTTTTTTTTATTTTGTGCGGCTTTATTTTTCCGGTCTCATGTTTAATATTTTTTTTATATATGGGTTTATGTGTTGGGCGTCATATCGTGGGTATTTTTTTATCTGAATAAGTCAATACTTTTGTAATTTTTTTTCTTATTTTGTGCTGAGCAAAAAAAAAATTTATTATTTTTGTGCAATAGTTTCTTTTTTTATATGGGCGTATGTGTTTGGTCTCATGTCGCGGATATTTTTTGATCTGAATAAATAAGTACTTTTGTAATTTTTTTTCTTATTTTGTGGCGAGCAATTTTTTTTTTTAAGTTGCCTAGTTAAAGAAAAAAAAACCAAAAAAAAAATGTCAAATGGGCCGGTTACTGTAGTACCACTGTAGCAAACTATGTCAAAACGACATGGTTTTATTCCACACATAGTATATGTATATAACGAGTTGGAATTTAACTCGCGCGTTGCGGCGGGGGCAACACGGTTTATGAAACTTTAAAGAAAGGCTACCATATTTTTTTTATATTTATTTATAAGAATGTGTATTGAACTTTAATATTTTTTATAAGATCGTACGCACGTTTAAAGCGTATTAATATTGGACTCGTTTTGGTCGTAATTTAAATGGTTGTATTTTTCATTAAAAGTGCGCCATATGTTTGCTACATACTGATAAAGAAAACCTGTTGTATAAAAAAGTCGTAATTAGTGAGAATTTGAGGGCCTTTTTTGTCGTTTTTTTGTTACTAATTTTTTATCAATACAAAACAGTGTACCATTTTTTTAAATATTTTTATTGTGAGTAACATGTGGATAATTAAGTAAAAAAAAGTATAAGCCCAACAAATAGTCATGCTATATGACCGGATATAGGTTGTTGGTCAATAATGCATAAGAGAACAAAATTAAAACACGCTCAGTAGAATGTGTTTGTTGGAAATTTTTATATATTTTTTGTTTTTAAAAATGTATATTAAACTTCAATATTTTTTATAAAATCGTACTCATAGATGGAACATATCAATATTGGTCTTATTTTATTCGTGGTCCAGAGGCATTTATGTCCTTATATTTTTTATTTAAAAAATTTATGTTAAAAAGTTGCGAATAAAAGAAACTTGAAAGGCCTTTTTTATTTATTTTTTTTAAATTTATGTAAAAAAGTCGTAAATAATTAAAAGTTGAAAGTCCGTTTTGTAATTTTTTTTTTTTACTTTGGGCCAGATTTTGAGCTAGAATTTGAACCGGTACTGTAGCAAGCACCATAGCAGGTACAGCGCCCCGACCATTTGTGAATTGTATATAAGAGTAATATATTTTCCTATCATAGCTAAAAAATATATTTTCCTATCATAGCTAAATAAAAAGCCAAACTTAACAAGCAAAATTTAAAATCACAGCTTACCAATATGTCAAACATAAGCTTGTAAGCTTATCTAAACAATGCAATGGGCTTATTTTGCTTAATAAACAAACAACCCCAAAGAAATAAGATAAACAAACAAACCTCAAGTCTGCCCCAAATACTAAACTTACATCATATTGAAAATCACAATTTCCGGTGAACCAAAAGTCACAAAAAGGCCAGGTTGATGTAATAAATGATTTCCTCAACAATCTTATCTCCAACTACAAAACTTGGGGCAACACAATGTGATATGAAATATAATTAAATCAACACTTTATACATTTGTGTCTCATTTATAAGGACAAATGATATCATTGGTTACACTATGACCAAAAATGGCGGCGACTCAAGACCACACATGTCCATCATCCTTCTTTTGTTTCTTCTTCTTACTCTTTTGGCCTTTCGTGTCTCCCCTTGCTTCAACACGTTTTGACTGTTGTGCCCGTATTTCTTGTAGTTTGGTCTTTGCATCTCGGAAAGGTGCGTCAGATTTTGAGGCCATTAGTTGCTGGAACAAGTAAATACTATAAGTTTCTAAAATTTAATCACGTATAACATGACATATAAACCGCGTATTTAGGACTGAAAGAAACCTTAAGGTGATCCATGGCTGCCAGATTGAATCCTATAGTATCCTTGCATTCCTGAAAAAAATTAAATCTCACTCGTGTGTAGGGATATAAAGCAACAGCAATAATAAATCAAGTGAGGTCGAAAAAATGAGTAGATGTGAGAAAAAAACCAAAACTTCCAATATATGTTTAATTGTACCTTAACTCTAGCATGAAGTATATCTCTGAGAAGAGCCAAAAGAGGTCTGGTGCTTGCGGTAGCAACTAGCTGATTATGATGCAATTGCAATAACACAGTGGCAATCCTGCATACCAGCTCAACCTGCAAATAGATTAAACATTACTAAAATAGCCAAAAACGATGATGAAAGCATGTACTAGAGATGTTAAGCACAGCCGGCGTTTAGATACAGCTGCGTAAAAATAAGTATAAGAGTATAAGACCGACCAATCACTCTAAAAATGTAACAACAATGATAATTGTCCATCAAACCATACTTACAAGTTGCAACAATGAATACCAAAAAATATAAAACATAATACGAAAAGACGGTGAAGTTGATGACTACTCGTGGGCAGGTCGGCATGTGTTCAGGCTAAAACAGGTCATTTAATGTTTTGGTCAAACAGTATGGATCGGCTTGTGCTAACCAGCAGACACATTAATGTGTATTTTTTCTAATATTTTATGTATTATGTCCACACACACAGATGCTAAACTCCAAGTTTTAGCCAACTTATCTGACCTTATCAGGATTCAAGGACCAATCTTTTAAATGTGATAAGATCTTCAAAGCATCTGCAAAAGGAAGAGCCTGCAAAGACGAGAAAAGATTGGTCATAAGACTCATAATGAAAACACAATTGCTTAAGATTAAGTGAAATGAAGGTTCTAATATTTACGTTGTAGCTCAGCGTCATTCACAAATACGTATGTACAAAAAAAAAAACTGTTATTCACTTACAAGTAAAGTCTGCTCCAGGTCATTAGTTTTTACTTCTGATACAGCACGGAGAATATATTCAGATGGAGACAGTCCCTTCATGGTAAAATGGGACCTAAACTCTGCACCGTTTCCTCTTCTCTTTTCCTCCTAAAAAAATTTCAGATGTTGAATAAACTTGCAAGACGCTGTAAAAAATCAGCTGTAAAGCAGTTGAAAATGTATACTAACCTCATGTTCAGCCATTCGCTTTATTTCTTCAGATGCAATATCTAGTGCTTCAATAATTTTGTCGGTCGCTGAAAGGGTTTCTTTTGTCTTTTTACCAGCTACAGCTACAGCTCCCTCCTCCGGAACTTCTTGTTGAGGCAGATATCTGTTTTCTAATGAGTTCTCAAGGTCAGCATCAAACATTTTATTTAATCTCTCCTCTTTCTCTTCCTGTGAAAAATATTTATCGAAGTCAGCAGCAAATAAAGAGCTCACTTGGCTTTACATGTAGTTGCAGTGGTAAGATGGATGGGTCAGGTAACCAGTTAACATGGGTTATTTTTAAACAGGATGAAAAGGGATTTAACATGCAAATCCATGTTTGTCCAAGTTTTTATAATTTTAGTAAAATGTTATTTATGATTGCAAAAATATAACCATTACAAGAGAAAAATGCAAATAAACGCAATTCAATTTGTGCAATCTTCGCAACGTACATACTGTGTTTAACCAATTGATGCAATATATTTGCACTTACTTACCAAGGTAAGAAGTTTATAACCCTTTAAGCAACATAGGTACCATTGTGTATCTGTGTTTATCATTCAATGCATTCCCTAATTTGGTAACAAATGACAATAATCTTGCAGAAATAATTAGAAGTATGATGCATACAGAAGTAAAGGTGATTAGTAAATTGCATTTTTTAGCAGTTTGCCTTGCAACAATAACATAACTATCCGACTTAAAAAACTTTAGAAGGTTGTATGATGCATTATGGATAGATTAGGCGACTTTCAACCTGTTTGATCTGTTCCCCTATAAGCTAATTTTTTGTTTGGTTAACTACACCCGTTTTATATAAAACACAGCCTGAACCAACCAAATCATCAGTAAATGGGTCAAAACTACCACATCTAAAATGCAGGAATAAGCTAACAGTAATGCTTCATATACCTCAAGAAAAAAGGGCTCATCAGTTCGGTCCCAACGCCGTATTGACCGATCATGAGACCCTGTGACAAGAAAATCACCACGATGGCTGATAGACATGCACCAAACTTCAGCATGATGGCCTTCTAATGTTAATAGTAACTCAAATTTATCAGCATCCCAGTACTTCACAACACGATCTTTCCCAACACTGAACACGTAATGGGTATCACGAACAAACTTCACCGCTGTTACACTGCCATAAAAATTTGAATCAATTTAAATTGTCTCGATAAACTGGTTTGGGGATGATAAAATATTCAATAACAGGAAAGTACCTATCCGCATGAGCAAATAAGGACTTGTGACAGTCACCGAAGTCCAAACCCCAAATTCTCATGTTTTTGTCAGCGGAACCACTAACAAGAAGATCCCCATCAGATGAAATATCCATACACAATACTGGCAAACTGTGACCATATAATCTAGGACGAGATTTAAGAGTATCCAAGTAGAAAACCTGAATGTTTTTTTGGAATAATTAGCAACTACAAAAATAACCAAGCACAAAGAATATGCACATATATAAGAACACTCTAATTTATCTTCTAGATGCCTCTCTTAAACGATGTGGATATTGATAAAAACTCTAAAGCTCCAATAAAAAACTTGAAAAAGCTTATTTGTCTCTCATTAAATAATTGATTTGCATTAAATTAAACACCAAAGAGAACAGAGATTAAGCAATCAACCATATTAGATAACAGACACAATAAAGGTAAAAAAAGTGAATCTGACCTCGATAAAACAATTTAATAGAGCGACCGCAAGATAATTTCCGGTAGGGCTTACAGCAACCACTATAACATCATCATTCATTGGCAATGTCTTCACATTGGACACTGTTAGATGAGCCGAATCCTGACAAATGATAAAACAATCAGATAAAATCCATCTAGAGTAAAATAAAAAGGTATTTAAACAGATTCAATGATAAGTTAATAAAATTATAAACACACCTGACCAGGAACTTTTGTGGTTTCATACTCCCAAAACTTAACATCATGATCTGTACTACCAGTGACAAAACCATTACCATCAGGCAGAGAAACAATCGACTGAACAGAGCCAGTATGCGCTTTAACTTCTTCAACCGAAGTACCACTCCGTACATCAATAATTTCAAGACTGCCACTCTTTGTACCAACAACCCCGTACCTATTACCAGGAACAAACAAACTACACAGCCCATATCCTGAATCAATTGTTCTAAGACAAGAACCAGTACTAGGGTTCCAGATCTTCACAGAATTATGACTTGTTGACATTAATAAAGTGCTGTCGGAGCTAAGTGTAACACTTCTTACATCGGAACGATGCCCTTGAAGTTCAATACTAATCGTCTTAGTAGTTGAATCGGTATTAATTGAATAAACCTCCAACAAATTGTTGTTCAATGACAATGCTAAAGTAGCTAATGAATTCTTGGAAGTAATCGGAGAGAATGATATAGAACAGATTTTCTTGCTGGCTCTTACAGTCTGTAAAAGCTTGAATACATCAGAGACCGTAACCATGGCAAGGTTTCCATCCTCTTTTGCTTCATGATCTCTGTTTCCATTTTCAGTGGTATCAACTGTTTTAGAAGATTTCTTTTCCTTTTTCCGATTTGTTCTTCTTTTTGCTTTACGTTTTGATTCAGCCTCGTCCAATACACGATATACCTCCACTGTCTTGCCAGCAGCTTGACATGCCAAAAGGTTACCAGTTTTGTTAAATCTCACTGTTGCAACACGATCTTTGGTCTGCCTTTGAATTTCACCAAAAAGTTTCAAGGTTTCCCATTTGTTTTCAGCAGAAGAGTCTTTATTGTCAGTATCAGTTTTACTAGTTTCTGATAAAGATTGCCCGTCTACATTTTCATGCTTTATAGTATAAAATCGAAGCTCCAAATCTGCTGATCCAGTGACCAGGTACCTCTGATCAGGATCAACATCTATCGACCATACTTCACTGTGATGGCCAGCAATAATTTGTGTACAATGTTTGGTGTCAAGATCCCAAACCCTTAAAAATTTGTCCTTGGAGGCACTAACGAGTTTGTTACCAGAATCCAAGAAGGCAAGATCAGTAACCTACAATCCAAAAGTAAATCCAAGCTGAGAAACAACTTTTGAGGTCATTCAATCTTAGACAAATTGCAGATAGAAACAAATTACTTCTGATCAGTTTCCAATCTACGCTTACTATTTTAGTTTAAAATAGCAACCTACTAATAATTTCTTCTATTTTAAGCAATATACTGTACAATTTTGTAACAAGATCCAAATTATGCAGCTATTTTGCACAAAACAAACTAAAACGAGAATTAGAAACCAGTAGGTTGTTATTACCTGATCACGGTGGCCACGGAGACGAAAAAGTCCAACTTCACCAAGAACATCCCATAAAACAATGTCATTGTCCTTGCTTCCGGATGCAAGCAATGATCCTGTCTTGTTGAACCGCACGATTGTTACAGCCCCTTTGTGCCCATTCAATGTAGTATCACACTTTCCCGTCTCACAGTTCCAAATTCTTATACTTCCATCAGCATGTCCACTTGCTATCTGTGAGATATTTAAAAGTTTAAACACACGAAATAACTCCAGCTTTATCATTTTTTATTGAATGGATGGTTTTATTTCCTAAGCAGACAAAAAGCACCATACCTTTTTCAAAAGAAACATTAAACCCAATCAATCTACACTCGTTTTGATTCCACAGCCCAAAAACTAAATGTGACATCTATTGCTATAAGCTCTTCACTAAAACAAATGTAACTCACTGCATCTAGTTAACTTGAAGTACAAACAACAAAAAATCTCAGCAAAACAAGAACAGGAAGCATGTCTTCTGACCAACAAATCAACGGACTTCACGTTCTATTACTCATGGAACAAAAAAAACATAATACACTCCGAATTCTTCGCATAACTACCTAGCTTAATGATAGACACTAACAAAATGAAATAACATCCGTGAAAAAACTAACTTCAAATGTACGTTTAAATCAGAAAAAACAGCTGTCCCCCGACCAAAAATAATGAACAGTTCTCCTATAGTGGAGTGCAATTATACCATTGTGCTTCTATGTGCTCCGAGAATCTAAGAGCTTAACTTTTAGTAGATACTCATTGCTCTTTTCAAAATGCTTATTTAAAAGAAGACTTGAATAACCATTAGAACCTCATATCTAACCTAATAAAAACGTTTAATATATGCAAATAAGCTGTCTCATTATCATTTCTATCTACTCATTGCCTTGTTCACACTTTTTTACACAATAAACAAATCCAATCACATTTTCATACTACTTTAAAGCAACGAAATAACCATCAAATAAAACCTATTACAAAAATAAAAAAACATGTATTTCGCGAATTATCCCCCAAAATCGAGTACCCTGCTAGTAATCATATACATTACCAAATTATTATAATACATAAAGTCATAAACCAAAACACACGGTCAAAAAATATACTCCTGGTTAAATAAAACTAATTACTTTACGACTATTCAATAAACAATAACCAATGTTTTAAGGGGTGTTTGGATTAGCTTATTTCTCGGGCTTATTTAAATTTGGAAAAGCTAATAAGCTCAATTTTTTCAGGCTTACGAGCTTATTTATTTCATCATATGTACTTTAAGTACATAAGCTCACCTTGATAAGCTAATAAGCCCGCAAAAACTGAGCTTATAAGCTTTTCTAAATTCAAATAAGCCCAAGAAATAAGCTAATCCAAGCACCCCCTAATCACAACGAGTAACTTTCTAACTATTCATTACTAAGGGGTGTTTGGATTAGCTTATTTCTTGGGCTTACATGAATTTGGAAAAGCTAATAAGCTCATTTTTTTCGGGCTTACGAGCTTATTTATTTCATCTTATGTACTTTAAGTACATAAGCTCACCTTGATAAGCTAATAAGCCCGCAAAAACTGAGCTTATAAGCTTTTGTAAATTCAAATAAGTCCGAGAAATAAGCTAATCCAAGCACCTCCTAATCACAAATCCATTACTAAGCTAATTAGACAGTTAATTATCATTTTTGTAACTACCAGATTCGTAGAAGACGGCACGGGAGCAATCGCAGTAACCGCGAGAACTGGACCGCTGGACTCGGTTAACAGAGAAAGAGTTTTGGAACAAACGCCTTGTCGGACATTCCAAACATTAATCTTATCAAGAGCAGGAGCTAATAAAAGTTTACCAGAAGTATCAAAACTAATGTTGGATTCAATTGATGTTATCACTCCAAAAGCCGCTTTTTGTTCATACCTCAAATATGATTTCACCATTTTTGCTGTTAGGGTTTGTGGGATTCCAGTTGTGCTATGCTAGGGTTTAACGGGTTTTTGTTTGACTTATTTTGACTTTTTGGAATTAGATGAGTTGGGCTTGTTTCGAACGGAATACAATTGGGCCTAATTATAATGTAATGATTACTATTACTAATATACACATTCGGTGACAAATTCACTGTCGTTTTGACAGTGGGCCATTTGCTACAGTAACGGGCTCCCATTTTGAGCCAGTCCGATTTTAGATTTTTTTTTTTTAATTATTTTGTTTTTTGTTTTTTTTAATTTGTATGCACAAAGTAGGAGGGAAAAAAAATATTACAAAAGTTTCGATTTATTCAGATAAAAAAAATACCTGCGGAAACATCTTCGA